>VZTU01002693.1:40724-60036 GCA_013400835.1 Zapornia atra | reverse complement strand
GTGTGAGTTGGTTTTAGTCTGAACTTTGAATTGTTTTTTTATGGAGTGAGAGGCAGAGTCTTGTCAGCCAAATTGGTGTAGCCTGTAACCATAACTGTCCTCAAGGAGATTTTGGTAGCTGGCATCTGGTGAATTCAACACTGGTGCAGCACATACCAGAGCGTTCAAAGGAAACTTCAAGTTGCTCAATTGAATAGGCATTGTGTCATATTTGGTATTCCAGACATTAACTTTTGTGTCCCCAAACTTGATTCATTTTTTTTTTAGTCTAAGACAGGCAGTAAATAAGTATATTTACTTATAAATATAAAGTATACTCATAAATATAAACTATACTCAAGTATGAGTTTCTGCATCGTTTAGGAAGTCGGAGAGTAGGATTGCAATCTCTTATTTTGGGGCATATTTTTATTCCTCTGGCAGAAAGAACATGTTATTTTAAGGTGGTAGCCAACTGAAACACTTGAATTTTGTAAGGCTGTGTCACTTTTATTCATGGATTCTGTTTTAATGATCTAGGCAAGTAATTCCCATAGCAGCCATGTTATACAAGTGTGACCTCTTCTAGCAGATGACTATCTGTCTTTGTACTGGGCTATCCAAATACTGTGTGAGCTTTTGGCCTGGATGTACAAAATCTGAAAGCATATGTATGTGTGTATATGTGGAACATGCTGCTTAGCACAAAAGGGCTGCTCAGGAATCCAGACTGTAAATTTGCTTTTCAAAGGCAGCAGGTGTGCTGCAGAGTGGTGCGTCCACCTACCCCACTCGGAGAAGCTCAGCTTAATTTGTTCTGGCTGGAATTTAGAAAGAGTTAAGTTCTGTGCTGGTGCTTCATCTTATATTAAAATCAAAGACACCATACTAAAGTAACATTAGGCTCTTAAAACAGGTTACCTGAAAGATAGAAATGTCCAAATGAAGATTGCTTTCATCCAGGGTGTCTCTGTGTGGGCACTGACATAGTCTTACATTGTGTCGTTGCTTGGTTGTTTTCACAGGACTCTTGCCTTAACTTAGAGGCTCGGTGTTTCTTTCTGGTCAGTCTTCGGTGTTTGGCCTCAGACAATATTCAAGCCTTGCATTGGGCATGTGATATTTAATTTAGCTAGGAAGCTTAATTTCTAACATGCTTGTAAGCTTTATATATGCTAATACATTTCGTCTTAAATATCTTGTTGCTCTTTATCCCTTCCTGCTCAGCTCATGTTCTGCTGTTTCCTTGCATGTTCTCCTTTCTTGTCTTGCTGTGTTCAAGAACAGCTTAGCTTTTTCATCTAGAAAGCATAGGAAGCTCAGGAAGGTAAGTGGCCTTATTTTTAGTGATTTCCAAGTGCAAGGAGCAATTTCAGATTGACCTGCTTGGATCCTGCGTCCAGTGGGTGGGGCATGCTCTGGTTGTAATGTGTTTTCATGGTACCTGACAGCTATACTCTCTAAAATTGCCATGAAAGTTGAGCAAATTGAGGTTTTTCAGTGACTTATGATTTGAAATATGGGTGTTATAAAAAAATAAAGGTGTTATATCATGTTTAATATATAATAAATAGCATGGCTTTCATTCAGGTTTCAGAGTTAGTGATTTAAGTCCTCCAGCTTCTCTATGAAACTCCTTTTCACCTCATTTTAAATGACAATGTCCAAAGGCTTCTTTCTCTTAATTTTGCCCACTTGAAAGTTACAGCCTTCTGCAGATGAGTAGAGAAATTCTTGTGCAAGAAATGCTTGGAGTGGAGGGCTTGAATCACATGAGGTTTAGATTTTGCCAAAAGTATATTTGAGTGCCAGTGTTTATGAAGAGTGGCTAAAGGCTGCTCTGAGTTCTGCTGTCACATGGGCTAGTGCTGCTGCATCTCCACTGTGCCTATACCAAAAAGCAAGTATGATAGCAGATGAATGCTTTATCAACAGAATTTGGTTGTGTTTCAGATGTTAGTATTACACTAGCTTGTGTAGTAGTAGATCTTAGTTGTACATTTTTTTTTACAACGGCTTTTTTGTATTTAGTTACTTCCAACTATACAAAACACTTTTCTAGTCATTTCAGTGCTTGATAACTTCAGGGTTCATTGCCCCTGTACATTTTTCAAATTATTAGCTTCCTAATGCATACAGCTTTAATTTACCCCCTACTGATATCCTTAAATGGGTTTTCAGGAATTTTGAAAGTGGGCTACTATAGTTGTATTTCAGTGTTGGTCCTGAATGACATAGAATTTCTTAAGTAGCTTCCACAATTAAAGGGATGGGAGGTTCAAACAGCTCCTACAGCAAGAAGCTAAAGATGGTCTTGAAAATAAATTTGTCTTTGGTTTCCTAGAGTGTTTTTGCTCTGCTTTTTTCTGGTGATTTGCCTGTTGCTTTTAAGTGTAGTATCTGTTCTTATGTCCATTACTTAATACTAAAACTTTTGCTTTTGTTAAAAAAAGCAAACACCCCCCAAACCAAAACAGAAAAGCAACAAAAACACCCCCATCCCAACCCCACAATATAGAATACCCAAGCTTGACATGCTGCATACCTTGCAGCACAACAACATCTGTAAAGCACAGTTTAAAGAATTGAGTACAGATAACTGTATCCATGGAGCTGGTGTTACTACATATTTGCTTATGTTTTGACTGCAGTTCAGCCTATTGTTTTAGCTTCAAGTGCCAGAAAACTACAGATTTCTCTTTGAATTTTCCATCACAGCCTAAAATTGAAGTAGTAAGGGTAAAATATCTGCAGTATGTTCATGCATGAACTGAAGTTCATACCACTTCGAATCATTTAGTATTCTTCTTCCACATTTCTGTGGAAAAAGTATTGTTCATGAGGACTGCAACACCAGGCATGTTTCTTGCTGTTAAAACCAATTATTACCTTCCCTCTACCCCAGGAGTCTGTCTTCTGTGATTTTTCCCCCCCCCCTTCTGTTTCTGAGTCCTATGTGATTTGCAGAAGTACACAAATCCATTTTCATAGTTGATATTCCACAGAACTGGAGACTAGGAAATTTGTGGTCAGAATTTAAAACCAGGAAAAAAGCAGCAGAAAAGTTTGGGGGAGAGGTTCCTTTCTCTGTGTGTTAAGATTCCAGTCCAGCTACTTTGTATAAAGTCTTTATTATTCTTCAGTGCAGGAGTGCTTTCCTACTGAATGTGACTCCATGAATTAAATATTTGTGATGCCAGGTACTCTCAGTGTTGTGTAATGTCATGTCAGTCTTGATAGTTAATACTATAAAAATGGAGTTACTGAAATTTCATTTAAAGCTGACTGGAAAAAAAACCAGAGCTTTTTCAAATTATAAGCATTATTCTCTCAGGGAGTTTCTAGTGTGTGTATCTTCTGTTAGCATGCAGTAAGATCTGATGATTGGATTCCATTCTAGGAATGACAAACCTTCCTAAAATGCTTGGACAGAAAATGTACCACGGGATAAGCTAAGGGAGGTGAAATGGAGAGGGAATTTAGCAAAAGAAAGAGCTAACTAATGATTGGATTTCAGCATGGATAAAGCTTTGTCACCTGTCTGTGCTGCTATTAAATGGGTAAAGTAAAGCTAACGTTATTAAGAGTTTAATTTAACTTCTGATTTCTTCGGTTGCTTACTTTCCTATTTCATTTTAACATGTGTTTTAAACTTACATTTCCAGAAGTGAGAAGTTGTGTTTTTTTTGTTGGACCATATTCTGAAGATTGCAGTCTAAACTATGGGTTTGATAGTTAATGCGGTAACATTATGTTAATTATGCCAAAACTGAGATTGATTGAGGTATGCTGTGCAACTGCAAACTACAAAAACCTGAACCTGCTTCTTAAAATTGTCACAGAGGTCTGGGATGATGACTAAAGGCAGGCCTTTTGAGCAGGTTTTTTTAAGTGTGGGAAATAACTGAGATTTTCTTTGGTAGGCAGGAAGGGAAATGCTGTTAGGCACCAAGCAGTTGGTATGTCTTGTGGCTGTTTTCGATTGCGTACTTAAAAGGAATGTAGCATTCAGCTACACTATCTGCCTGGTAATAGACAATAATGGAGACACTTTCTAAATACAAGGATCCAGAATGGTCTTCAGGGGGTTTTGAAACTCTGCTCAAATGTCATGGTGACTTAGTCTGAGCTGTTTATGTACTGTAACTTCCCATTACTAAGGCAGCTGGCATTTGCTGGATAATAGTGGTGTTTCTGTACAGTGGTTAAGGGATTTAATTCTCCATGCGGTTTCTTGAAACTCAAAGTGGCTATTAGAAAGTGTGTGTGGAGATCCACATACTCCTCTATGGATTACAAAAGTATATCATAGTATGTCCAAATGGTATATGTATTCAGAGCAAGAGAAAAACGTTAAAACCGTGGCTTCCAGATTTATTGTGGAATTGGAGTTCCATGTGAGTAAAACAGAGACTGGCCTTCCTCACCAGTGTGTTCAGTTTGCTTGTGAAAAAGTGACAAACAGGCCAATGAGACAGGAAAAAAAAATGTAAAAAGCCCCTATAAAAATATGTAAGCTTTCATAAACAGGTTGAAATGTACATTGGAAGAAGAGCTTGAGCTCTGCAGAGTGAATGTAGTTCTAATTTTTGTGACCAGTAAGAACTCCGGTATGAGCCGTTCATGCATCTGCAATTAAGAGATTTGCTGTCTGCACGAGGTTGCTATATGTGCCTTCTGGGGTGATGCTGGAGACTAAATAGCAGTGAAAACAGAGTGCTGGAACAAATTTCCTTGAAAGAGCAATGATAGAAACAACTAGATTGTAACATCAAACGCACTGTTAACTGTACAACACTGAAATGGCACTCTTTTTATTTTAACTTTGCAGTGGTGGTTGCAGAGTACAGTAAATGTAACTGTATTACAGTATCACCAAGATCTGTTGTTGACTTTTATCTGTCTTGGTGCAGAAATGAAAGAAGCTAGTTAAGGCTCACTAAAGGGGCTGGAGGGCAAATCCTATGAGGAGCAGCTGAGGGAGCTGGGGATGTTTAGCCCGGAGAAGAGGAGGCTGAGGGGAGACCATATCACCACCTACAGCTACCTGAAGGGATGTTGTAGAGAGGTGGGTGATGGTCTCTTCAGCCAGGTGACAGGAGATAGCACAAGGGGAAATGGCACAAAGCTGTGCCAGGGCAGGGTCAGGTTAGATGTTAGGAAAAAGTTCTTCACTGAAAGAGTTGTCAGGACCTGGAACAGGCTGCCCAGGGGGAGGGGTTTGAGTCACTATCCCTGGATGTGTTTAAAAAAAGGGTAGATGAAGTACTTAGGGATATGGTTTAGCATAGGATGGGAACAGTTGGACTTGATGATCTTAAAGGTCCTTTCCAACCTTGTGATTCTGTAAATCTCCATTGTGCTAGATGCCGTGTGCACGTGTGTAGCGAAAAGCTGGTTTATGCCTTTTTTTACCTCCTTCCAATTTTTCTAGTGTCTGAATAAAAAAGGTATAAGCTAGAACCAAATGGGGGATAAAAAAGCAGCCTGGGGCTCTAAACAGAGAAACTTCAATCCCTGCACCCACAAAAACCCCTCAACCCCTCTTGTTCTTTTGAAGATGGAGAAAAGCCAGCAGTCCTTGTGGCTGGGCAAAAGACAGGAGCAGTTGTGTGTCTAAGTTACCTGTGAAGCTTCTTGTGCATTCCATTTCTAGGAATTTTTCAGCAGAAACCCTGTTTAAAATATGAGCAACCAAGGCCAAGATTTTTTTCCTAACTACAAATATTTAAATATTTACCATTCAGTATAAGCTTAAGAGACTAGTAAATGTAGCTTTTATTTTGTTTTCTTAAAGGATAAGATCTTGATATTAATTTATAAAATCCTATAGGCTTAGGGATCTGGGATCTGGTCTGTAGTCCTTAAAATTAGAGGGTATAGTTGACTGGGAAAGAGTGGCAGTATCGGTCCTGGCTTCTTTGTATTTGGAACTTCCCCTTGCAATACATAATATTTTTGAATTTTTTGGAAATGTATTTATGTCCAGAGTGAAAACATTATTTATTCCAGATATTGAGTTAATGAGTTCCTTATTTTTGCATTTCTTTCCTGAATTCAAAAATCTCTGGAGCCAGGAACTTTGTTCGTTTTTCCAAAAAGAAAAAAAAAAAGGTCTGTCTTGAGCACCAGCTCTAATTCATAAGCTCTTTTCTGTATGTGAGTATCTTCTGTCAGATTAGCTCATTTTTTGCATAGCTGGTATCTCCAGCTCTCTTGTCAGTACTAATTTAGTTTTTCTAGTCTCTTGAATTTCCAATTTGTTGGAGAGACGAGCATCAGCTTTACACACAAAGGCTAATAAATACACTCTTCAGATGGTGTTTCTGTTCAAAAAAACACACAGACTGAAATGTTGGCAAGTGGAAGGAATGAATTTAACTTGCCTCTGAGTGGTTAATGAAATCCTGTATTAGGATAATGTAGAGAAGTTGTTGTGGCACCACATTTAAAATAACCAAGTATTTCCCACTAGAAGTGGTAACTCTTACTTGCTTTAAAACTAACCAAGCTAACCCTTTACACTAATGGTTATATTTAAGGTTATATTTAAACAAAAGGTTATATTTAAATGGATTTTTTTCCTGTAGCTTCAAGGAACATCGTGTAGTCACACATGCTTTTCAATGCCCAATTCATGAGTTTTAAGAATTCCCAAGTAATTCTAGCCTAGTGAGTAAGTTGGAGGTTGGACTTAGGAAACTTGGGTTGTGCTTCAACATTTTCATATAACTTAGGTGATATACTAAAATAGAAAAGTATTCTAGAGTGCTATGATCTTATTTACCAATTTGCAACATTAAGCACTCATCAGACATCCGATTATATTTTTTTAATGTAAATTTATATTTGTGGATGTTTGACTAGTGTCTGCTTAGCCAAGTCGTGTTGTGTCACCCCCCTCCCCCCAGGAACCTTTGAGAAGAAAGAGATGAGTAAGATTACCATCATTTAGTAAGTTGATTTCTGCTACAGGGTAAAATTTTGAAATTTAGGCCCTCATCCTGCAACTGTTTAAGCATGCTTAATTTCAAGCACATGCTTATTTACAGGCTCCAGATTTGTTTGTCTAATTACTTTATAGCAGGAGTGAAGCCAGACTGTCCAACTCTCAGGCCCATCTGTTGGGAGGGGGAGGGAGGAACTAGATTGTGTTCCAAAAAGCTGTGCCACCCTTAGCCACCAGATGGAATTTATCTTTCAGCTCCAGAGGTGGGATTATGCAAGAATACATGGTAGATGTTTTGGTCATAGCGCGTTATCTTGAGCTCAGAATGGTTGTGGTTCATAAAGAGCAAGACCATGGGGGGAGCTCATGGATTGCTTCATTATAAGTGCCTATAGATTCTCAAGTACTACATATTGATACATATTATTGACCTGTTTTATTTATGACACAGAGATGGTGAGAAGTTGGTATCCCAAAGCTGCACCACTGAGTGTTGTAGTACTGCTGTTGGCGTCATGTTTTGTTCAAGAGACTTAAACATGCCCAGTTCTCCTGTTATTTTGTCATGCCAAGAAGTATAATATATAGGTACTTTTAAAACAGTTTGAAACTTATAATATTTAGTGGTGTTTATGATCACATGTGGCTCTTTAATTTTTAAACTGAAGGCATAGGGCCAAATCTGCTTGTTTGAGTGAGAGTAAGAACAGTGTTTGCTGAAAAATCTGAATGTGTATATAGAAGTCGCATTACTGAAATACAGTAAAATGAGGAGTAATATTTTTCTGTTGTTTGGCTAGAAAAGCACCTGAGCCTCTCTTTCTTCATTTTCCTTGAACACCCACCTACCAATACTTAAAGGTGTCCTATAGGGAAGTGGGACAGGGGCTGTTTATCAAGGAGCATAGTCACGAGACAAGGGGGAATGGCTTCAAGCTGAAGGAGGGCAGGTTTAGGTTAGACATTAGGAAGAAATTCTTTGCTATGAGGGTGCTGAGGCCCTGGCACGGCTTGCCCAGAGAGGTTGTGGAAGTCCCCTTCCTGGAAGTGTTTAAGGCCAGGTTGAATGGGGCTTTGGGCAACCTGGTCTAGTGGAAGCTGTCCCTGCCCATGGCAGGGGCCTTGGAACTAGATGGCCTTTGAGGTCCCTTCCAACCCAAACCAGTCTGCGATTCCATGATTTAAGAGGACAGCACAATCACACACTTCTCTGCCCATAATTCTCTGATGTAAACTTCGTGTGAGTTGAACATAAACAGAAATCAAAGAAAGCTATGTAAGTACTGAAGACTACTGACTGTTAGAACATACAGTCAGAATTTTCTTAGAATAATTTCCAAGGGGAAAAAAAAATCAATGAATTTTTCATTTACTTAAATGCAGCATATTGGACTTCTCTCAGTGGGCAGCAGTAAGAGCTAGTTATCTTTCATTACAGGGTAATTAGACTACAGTTCTCCCCAAGGAACTGTGTGTAAGATTTAAATTAGAACATCTTCTATTAGTAGTATTACTACACGCATCCTTTTACAAATAAATAGTGAAAGGAGATAAGACAGTAGTGCTTAACATAATTCTGTAGTGCCTTTTACTATAAAGGCTGTGTTGCCTGACATTGCTATCCTACGTGTACTAGTGCTTGCTCAACTGATGGGAGGGCATCACTGAAATACTACTTTACCATCCTCTCTCCTCCAGACTGTAGCTGCTTCTCCCAAGTGTTCCCATACCAGTGCTGATGCAACGAGTTCCCTCATGGCCCTGCTAGGCCCCAGCCATGTTTTCCCAGCACTGTGCTGTGTCCTGTGGTGACCACCTGCTGTAACTGGATGAGCTTGCCTGTTAGGGATGGGACCCTTTGAATGAGATTTTTTTTTTGTTTTGTTTTAAAACAAGTCTTTCATTGATCTAATGGATATCACTTTTGTCTGCAAATCTAAAGGAGCAGCATACTTCAGTATCAGCAGCATACTTTCTCATGGATGTAGAAATAAATGGCTGGAGACAGCAGCACCACCAGTTATTGGAGAAGACAGATCAGTGTATGACAAGGCACAGCTTTCTTTTAAAGAAATAGATGTGAGTTTCATTAGGAAGATCCATATCCATTTATCTAGGACAATCTAAGAGGCTCTGGTTGTCTCTTTTAACAACAGTTGTGCCAAATTGTCTATGCTATTGGTTGTTGTAACCTTCCTCACCTGGGCAGAGATAATCATCTTCCTGATATTCTTCACTTAGGCCTATAGAGTAGATGAGTTTGGAAGGAATGCCTGGTGACATAGTCCATCTTTCAAGAACAGTATCAACTGCAGCAGGCTGCTTAGGGCTGTATCCAGTTGGGTTTGGAGTATCTTAGAGGATAGATACTCTACAGCTTCTCTGGGCTACCCATTCCCATGTTTGACCACCATCTTCCAGTATCCTTTGCCATTACAGATTGTAGCCACCTGTGGCCAGAGATCCCTGCAGCAGGGAGTCATTAACAAGCAAGCACTGGTGGTTACAGAGGTGCTGCCATGGCCACAAATGTAATTTTCAGTCATCCTGCCGCCTTGAGTCCTGCCTACACCTTTTCTGTAGCTTTCCTCTGTGTCATTCAGTCTGGTGATGGTGTATTTGTTGATAGTTGTCCCCACTGCTCTATCCCTCAAAATCCTCTAAGCACCCCTTGCCTCATTATCTGTCTTTAACTGATATGGTTCCCAAATTGATGGCTGTGCAGCTGCACGGGTGCTGCTTGCCATCTCAGAGCCAGGAGGAACTGAGACCCGGGGTGGGGGTATTGTCTTTTCCTTGGTCACTACCCTGTGGCAGTTTACTACCATCTGTGGGACAGCATCCTATCTTTGGGGTTTTATAATGGCTTTAATCTTGAGCAACTGTTGCCCCAGTCCTATCCTTCCTTGATTTGTGTGGATTTTGCAGGGACTGCAGGGTCAGCGGGTGCTGGGTTTGGTAGAAGCCAGCGTGTTGGTTCAGTGAATTAAAGCTGGTTTGTGGGGGAAGACAAACTAAACCACAAACCAACCCAAACAAATGTGTGCACATGCCTTCTTTTTGTTGCTGATATGATTGATTTACTGCTTGTTTAGCTCTTAACTAATGTTTACTAATGTGATTGACAGATTGATACTTATTTTTGAATAAATATGCCTATTTACCATATGATGTTGTGTTTTGAATGTCAGAAACTAAACCTAGTTCTGTTTAATGGCTCTCTTGTGGGAAAATAACTCTGGTTTGCTAACAAGATGCAGATGCTTCCAGTTTTCTGAAATGATCTCACTGCTCTGCCTCTTGTAGTGTAGTTTCTGGCATCTTTGTAAACTCTCTTTGAAGGTCTTCAAAACAGTCTCTACAAAATGTTTGATGATGGCTACATCGCCTGAAGAAATTCCACCTTGTCTTGATGTCAATGATGGCAGCTGTTTGGCTAGAAGTAAATTAGAAGCCTTTATGTGAGGACAATGAAAGAGGATCCTAAACTGCACCGACCAGCTGAGAAAAAGGAGCTGTAGGTGGGTAGGATGGAGTTATCCACGGTACCCATGTTTAGGCACAGGGCTTCACAGCCCTGTTTTTATGAAGAGTATTGCTTATTCAGTGTCTTTCTCTTGCAGTGCTTGAGAAGTGACACACTTCACTGCAGTTGTGTGCTTTGCTCAACTCTTTTCCTTAATAGAGTGGTTATTAGGAAGAGGATTCTAGGGTCACTTTTCTTCCTGGCTGCCAATACCAGAGTTCCTCATGCTTAACACATCAATAAATTCAAGCTGGTGTGTGTTTGGACAGTCATCTTAAGTTTTAATTTGATTTCTGAATGCAAAGTGTAAATGTAATGATGGTCACCTAATTTGAAGGCATTGTAGAATGTCTGGAAAAATACCAGACAGACTTTTTTCAACATGAGGTTTTTTCCTCTTCAGGTTCCGATTTAAGGTTGTGGGGTTGGTTTTTGTTGTTCTGGGTTTTTTCCCTCCTTGGTATACAATGAATATCTGTTGCAGACTCAGTGTAACATCTCAGTAACCCAGTGTTAATTTTAATTTACTTGTTGATTTCTAAATGCAGTCTCCTGTCTCTTTCTTTCCCCTTGAAAACCACAAGCTAAGGCATTGCAAAGTGCATTTACTAATCAGACTCTCCTTGTGCTTCATATTCATCTGCAAAGCTTTGCCTGCATCAGTAGGAAAGGAGAAACAGCATGGTTGTAGAAAGAATGTCATGGGCATACATGTATTTTCTTAAACAGTTCAAAAACTTGAATGTTAAAGTAGGTGTTCACCTTCTCTAGTGAACTTTCAGCTTGATAGTTCGATATAGGAAATCTTGTGTGTGTCATATACTTGGGTCCTCGGTAATGTGAGGGGGGTTCGTTTGGCTAGAAGGATGCCCCCCTGTTTCTCCCTCTCATCGCTCTGTCCTGCTTTTTCCCCTGAGCACCTGGTTTTCATTTAGGGTAATGTATATTTTCTCTTAAACATCCCATTAAATGTTGTCTGCCAAGCTGAAGACTTTTCTTCCCGACTGGAAGCCAAATGGCCTAGAAAATAAAAGTGCTGCTAACTTTCTCTACTGAATTCAGTACAGTAATTCCAAGTGCTTTTTTTCAATCCAAACAAATTAAGAACCATATAGGTTGAATCCTATTTAAAAAAAACCAGTCAGGTAGGAGGTGTGTTCTTGAAGAAAACAATCGTACTTAATTGTATTCTGAAATAAAGTAGCTGAATGGCGTTGCTTGTTTGTGGCTCAAATTTATTCTTTAATTGATTAGATGAAGTACTTCATGTAGCACATCAAGCCAAGAGATCTTTCTTACCTTACCAAGTGCTCAGCGTGGCTTTGTGCAGCACTGGCACGTTACATCTTAAGCTTCGAGTTTGTATTAATGATCAAACAAGTGCTGCTTTTACATGGGGCCAAGTCTTGTGTGGTCATGCAACTGATAAAACTTTTTTTGTGTTGCATGAAAAATGAAATGGTCTTCAGGAGCGTAGATGATTGGGAAGACTGAGATTATTACACTTGTTAGTGTTTGCCATTTCCTTTGTGCATACCTGATTTCTTCTCTTTATCTTCGTGTAATCAGGAGCTATATCCATTTCCAGGATCTAATTGAACGTAATGAAGAAAGAGGTTGGGCTGTTAAGCCTCCACATTCCCTGCTCTTTGTGCTGCTCAGGGTGCTAAAAAGAGATGAGTTAACATAAACCTGAGTAGGCTGTTTAACCTTCTTTCTCTTCTGGAAATGTAGATGCAATAACATTTGCAGCTGAAAAGGCTCATTCGCAGTTTCTAATGTTTAAGGATGCAAATGAAGCATTTTGTCTTTTCTGTCGCCTGGAGGTGTTAAGCGAGGAAACAGAAAGAGGTTTCTAGGATTAGTTCCACGGATTTCTTTTATCATGTAAAAACCAAGGGTGGTTTCAATGCCATGAAGTGAAGAAAAGCAATATGGAAACCATCCAGGGAAATTCTTCAGTTTCATTTGTTTCTCCCTAAATTTTCGGGGTGTTCATTACTACTTAGAGAGTAGAATACTCAAACTTTTTGCAACATGGCAGTGCTAAGTTCCTGCACCTTACGTGTGCTGGGGTGTGTAATGTTTTTTATAGGTGATGAAGTAGGTCATAGTTGACAGTGGCGTGTCATACAGACTACTGTATGGTCAAGTTTTAGAGGTTGTATTTGAGAAATGCTTCTCAGATACAATCTTGCATTTGGGATCTGGACAAAGACATAACGTGTACTATGTAGACCGTCTAAAACTTTAAACTGTTTTAAAGGTAAATTATCAAGTAAAATTTCAGCCTGATGCTCAGATCCAGAGTGAAAATGTCCAAGTACAGAGCCTTGGAGATACTTTTTTGTTGTTCTCTCTGCCTTGTAGCTGCGAGTTGGAAAAAGCTGCTTCTGTGCTGCTTTTCACTTGTAAAGATAGAACCTAGAAACTTAATACTGGGTATTTTTTCCCCACTTAGAAGTCTAAAAATCTGATATACATTATGAAATGTTTGGTTAATCAAGCTTTGTTAATTTTAAAATGCAGAATTAAATCGGTGCAAGTACATTTATGCTTGGTAGATGTAGTCTGTGATTGAGCTCTCAACTTGTGTTAAGGAAGATGTCTGCAGGTTAGTTGGATTCTTTCTTACAGTTTTGACTCGGTAAACTTGCCACTTCTGTGTAATTAAAGAGGAGATGACTTCAAAGTTTATTTAAAACCTGTTTTCAATGAAGCATTTGTGCTTAAGGTTGCTCCCTGGTGTTTATGCAGGAGATCATGCACCTTTTCTGAGAGGTGCTAACTTTTTTTCTGGGACAGCACATCTGAGTGTCCTTAGTTTATGTTTATACTGGTTTGGCAACTGTGCCTTTTGTTTTAGCTGAGCTTCAGAGTAGCCCAGCCTCAAATAATTGAGGATATATACACTGTGTTTTGAAAAACAAAACCTCTGTGTTATGCTCATGCCAATCTCTGATTTCTAGATACATCTGTTCCTGTGTTCTATTCCTAACCCGCTTTAGAGAAGGCACATCTGGGGCTTGCGTAAGATCTGTCTTCATTTGGTCTCTCAGAAGCTGATCTGGTCATACCTATGAAACTCAAATACAGTACAAGATTTTCTGGTAACTACTGCATTTTCATAGCTCTGCATGGTGTAAACTATACTTTGGAGACCAATGTGAACATATTTACACCAGGATTAAATAAATCAAGTTTATTTCTTAGAATAATGAATTGAAGAGAACTTAACACCTCTTCCTCCCCATACCATAGGTTAAATGTTAAAATACAGGGAAACTGGCATCTGTGTTGGTTTATTTTGAAGTAAATCAAGTGGTATTCTGGCTTTGAGTTTTCAGGATTTTTGTCCAGCAGTCATCTCTTCCCTTTCTTAAGGTAGTGGTTGTGAAAATGCTTTAGTGTTCTGTAATTTCAGTTTTAAGAAGTGATCCAAAATTCTTGCAGCTGTGTTCAATTTCAGGTAAAGCTTTTTCATTCTAGCTTTTCCCTTCCCTTAGAAAGGCTTCTTATGCCTCACTTACTCTTGAACTATGTACCCCTGTTTGAGATGGTGAGTACAGATATTTAAAGTAGCGCAGTATAGTGTCACAGGTGGCGACATAGCTGTCTTGTTGGGTCTGGCTTCTCCTGTTTGGAGCCAAGTAACAGGAAGGTTTTATTTTGAAGTAGAACTTAGAACAAGCAGTCAGCTCAGGGAGGCTAGACTGTTTGGTTCTTTAACAGCACTGCTTCCTCTAGCAAGCTGCTGCTTTTCCAGTCACCAGTGAACCTTTTACTTCCCAGGCTAGTTACTGCTGTCTATCTGCCTGCTACATATGCAGTTAATGTGCTCCATGTAGGTGGGCTGTGCTGTTCTGTCGTAAGGCTGTCATTTACTTTTCTCAGCCTGGCACACTTTAGAATGATGTATGAGGAGAGGCTGAAATCCCTTGGTTTGTTCAGCCTGGAGAAAAGGAGACTGAGGGTGAGACCTCATTGCTGTCCGTGGCTTCCTGATGAGGGGGAGCGAAGGGGCAGGTGCCGATCTCCTCTCTTTGGTGACCAGTGACAGAACCCAAGGGAACGGTATGAAGCTGTGACAGGGGAGTTTGGGTTGGACGTTAGGAAGATGTTCCTTACTGAGAGGGTGGTCGGACACTGGAACAGGCTCCCCAGGGAAGGGGTCACAGCACCCAGCTTGGCTGAGTTTGAGAAGTGTCTGGACGATGCCCTCGGACAGCTGCTCTGACCTGGCTGGTCCTGTGTGGAGCCAGGAGCTGGACTCAATCCTTATGGGTCCCTTCCAACTATTCTTTTCTATGATTCTATGTTTGGGTTTTGCAATGAAGTATGTTACTGTGCCTGTAAGTGTTGTCTTTTCACTAGTGTGTGTGTGTGTGTATAAATGTGTGCGTACTCTGAAGATCTCTTGGCTTTGTTTAGGTTCTATTTACCTAATTCTGAACAAGATTGGTGAAACCCCTGTTTGCTGAACTGCTGGAGAGTTACTGCTTTTTGGTGATCCATGACAGTACCTGTTCATGTCGCTGTTTCAGGCCTTCTCCAACTTAATATAAGTTGCATAAATGAAGTTCTCTATTTGTTAATACAGGTTGATGCCTGGGCAGATCACTGACCACTCCTGTATGTTCCTTGTTCTGAGCCCTCAGGATAGCAGCAACAGGGTCCAGTTGTTTGAGCTGTGAAAGGTTGCTCCTGCCTGCCTAGCAGAAAGCTTCAGGGCTTTCTCTTTCTTCCAAACTTTGTGTAGTAGAATGTTTTACCAGTTCAGTATTTCCTAGGTTAAGTGGGTGCTGCTTATAATATACTCCTATAGTGTTATTTCTTAGTGGGATTCTTTCCCAGTGTTGAATGGACAGTTACTGTATGGTGAGGTGATCTGTTATGTCCTCACCTCTTTTGAGAGATGTCAGTGTGCTTGTTTGTCTGGTGTTTGTGGTGGTAGTTTGTGTTTTTCCCCTGGTAGGACTTCGGAATGTTTTCTGTCTTTGGATGTTTCATTGTGTCCAGTTCTGGGCTCCCTACCATAAAGACAGGGATCTCCTGGAGAGTCCAGCAGAGGGCTATGAAGATGATTAAAGGATTGGAGCATCTTCCCTATGAGGAAAGGCTGAGTGAGCTGGGGCTGTTCAGCCTTGAGAAAAGAAGACTGAGAGGGGATCTGATGAATGTTTATAAATATCTCAAGTGTGGGGGACAGGGGGAACTGGCCAGCCTCTTTTCAGTGGACTGTGGGGACAGGACAAGGGGCAGTGGCCTCAAGTTGGGGCACAGGAAGTTCCACACCAACATGCAGAAGAACTTTTTCCCAGTGAGGGTGACAGAGCCCTGGCACAGGCTGCCCAGGGGTGTTGTGGAGTCTCCTTCTCTGGAGATATTCAAGACCCATCTGGACGCCTCCCTGTGTGACCTGTCCTAGGGAACCTGCTTTGGCAGGGGAATTGGGCTTAGTGATCTCTGGAGGTCCCTTCCAATCCCTACAATTCTGTGATTTGGTCACTCCAACTGGATTTTCCTGTTCTTGGCTATTTTCTAGGCTGTACAGACCTATTTTTGCTTTTGCTGCCAGCTCTGCTTCTTAGCCTGTGTAACTTAGAGGCTTTTGAGCACAGGTAGCAATTAGTAATCCTTGAGCCGTGCTGCTTACCTGCTCTGCTTTGTACGTAGCTGCAGGCAGCTGCACGTACAGGTCTGCTTCCTTCTGGTGAGCTGTGAGTCCCTGCTGTAGATGGGAGAATATATTTGTGGAAGATTCCAATTTTTCTGGAACCCTGATGCTGTTTGCAATTACCAGTCTGTTTCTGCCCCTTTCCTTCCTTCCCCATTGGATCTGCCTCCTTGACTGACTGTGTAAGTTAAGAGGGCAGAGAAATAAAGGCAGCTGTTCCCTAGTACAACTGTGAGAGAATTAATCAGCTGTGTGCAAGTATGTCATTGAAACCTCTTCCACATTTTCCTGTGAAGAAACTTGAGGGGTGGAGGCAAAATCCCTTTGAAAACCAGACCTATGATAACTGGAGTTCTTATCTGTGGACCTTCCTTCATAATCTCATTGACAAGTAAGTAAGGTCTTGAGTAAGTGTGGTAAGTTGTGTCTTGCTGATCTTGCTGTTATCTCACTGCAACAGAATCTTGCTTTTGCTTTTCTCCTGTCCCTAAGTTGTTCCACTATCTTGTGAGTACGTGTCCAAGGGCTGGTTCAGACAGTGGCTTTGCTTCAAACTTCAGCCACTCTTTTTAAGACAGTGCTCCTCAGAGAAGCAGCAATGTGCTTTACATTAAAACAAACCTTGAAACAGGAATGTAGACTGAAAGGCAAAAGCAAGCTGATATGGCAGCATGTGGTCTCCTGTGGACCCCTAAGAGCTGAGAACGTGCCTTCCTCCAAAAGAAGGTTCTTGGTTCCCAGTTGTGTGTTCCAGCAGCTTATGTGGTCCTTCCTCCAATGCCCATTATGCTTCTCTTGTTTAGCCAATTTTGACTCATGAAAGCAATGGAAAACACTTCTCAAAAAAACCCAATCCAAAAAAAAACCCACCAAAAACCAACCCAAACTAAGTCATTGTCTACTATGTTGGTTGCCTAGGTCAAGTGAGGAGTGTCAGTGCCTGCCCTAGAAAAGGGGGACAGAATAAGGCTGTGGGATGGTATGTGCAGGAGAGGAAGGAGAGAGACTGGGAGAAAAAGAACTAGATTGGCTCCATTGCTTCTCTGGTGACTACTGACATACTGCAGGCTCTGAGCCTACCCAACTAGTTGTTCTAGGGTTAAATGCTTTGTGTAATTACAGAATCTTAGGGGTTGGAAGGGACCTCAAGAGATCATCGGGTCCAACCCCCCTGCCAAAGCAGGCTCCCTAGCTCATATTACATAGATAGGCGTCCAGACTTGAATATCTCCAGAGAAGGAGACTCCACCACCCCCCTGGGCAGCCTGTGCCAGGGCTCTGTCACCCTCACTGGGAAAAAGTTCTTCCACATGTTGGTGCGGAACTTCCTGTGCTCCAGTTTACAGCCATTGCCCTTTGTCCTGTCCCCACAGACCACTGAAAAGGGGCTGGCCAATTCCCCCTGCATCCCATGTCTAAGATACTTATAAACACTAATTAGGCCCCCCCTAAGTCTTCTTTTCTCCAGGCTGAACAGACCCAGCTCACTCAGCCTGTCCTCATAGGGGAGATGTTCCAGACCCCTAATCAACTTTGTCGCCCTTCTCTGGACTCTCTCCAGGAGGTCCCTGTCTTTTTTACACCAGGGAGCCCAGAACTGGACACAGTACTCCAGGTGGGGCCTGACCAACGCAGAGTAGAGGGGGAGGATCACTTCCTTCGACCTGCTGGAGTTTGGGTAGCGTTGAAAAATTGTAAGTCAGAGGGTGAGAACATAGGAACTGGTGAGTGCGTGTACCAAATAACTTTCCTTCTGTAAATTTCATGACCTTGTTTAAAACTGGTGTTTAGGTAGGAAAGATTATTTGCAGTAAGGTAGAGCAGTTACGATTTCTCCAGACGTGTCCATCCTCTCAGCTGTTCCTTCCTCAGAGATGGGAAACATTTTCGTACAACGGATTTTTTTCCTTTCCAACACTAGAGAAGGAACAAGTGGAAAGCCTGCTTGATTGCATTGTTTGTGTGTGGCAAGGCAATTATAGGGGCTTTTGTACCTGGAAGCAGCTGGGTACTTGGGAGTGTCTTTTGCTGCATTAGTGTGGTGTGAGTGAAAGAATTTCCTTACCACATGATCTTGAAAGAGAAAGAAGACTGAGAGGGGACTTGATCAATGTTTATAAATATCTGAAGTGTGGGACACAGGGAGAAATGGCCAGCCACTTTTCAGTGGCCGGTGGGGACAGAAGAAGGGGCACTGGCCTCAAGTTGGAGCACAGGAAGTTCCACACCAGCATGCAGAAGAACTTTTTCCCAGTGAGGGTGACAGAGCCCTGGCACAGGCTGCCCAGGGGGGTGTGGAGTCTCCTTCTCTGGAGATATTCAAGACCCATCTGGACGCCTCTCTGTGTGACCTGTCCTAGGGACCCTGCTTTGGCAGGGGAATTGGACTCAATGATCTCTGGAGGTCCCTTCCAATCCCTACAATTCTGTGATTCTGTGAAACCACAATATTCTTGATGGTTGTGTCTTGGTGCATGGCAGTTAAGCTAGTGCTATGTACAGATTCAAATAGCTTGGCTTGAATGAGGACACTAAAAAGCATGCTTAGTTGTCCATGCCTAACATGGTAAAAGACAGAGGAAAAGTTTTAATATCACTTGTTTTGTCTAAAGCTGGGCTGGAACTGTTCAGTTATTTCCTGTAGTGCTGAGGAGCCTGGTAGTGAGCTGGCTGGTTTGCCACATACTCATAAGCCTGAGGAAGAGTGTATGCTGCCAAGGGAGCTAGTGTGTATGACAGTTTATTGTGCAGTTTTCCCTCCTTCGTGCTTTTTGTTCTTAGTTCTGCTGATGTTGTTGCTGAGGCTGAATCTACTACTAACTGTGTAAGACAATAATTGTGAATCTCTGCATTCAGAATTTCCAGGAGGAGATCATAGAATCATAGAATGGCATAGAATCATGGAAGTAACCTCTGTAATTTAAGTTTTGCTTTTAAAATGTAGATTAAAATAGTTGCCCGTACATGTGAAACCAGATCAAAAAAAATTATAAGAACTCTGGAAATAGATTTAGATGTATGGATCATTTATCAGCTTGAGCAAGGTAAGTGAGCTGATAAAGAGTTTTACTTAAGTGCATGCAGCAAAACTGGGAAGCGTTGCTGCTGAAGGCTGACTCCTAGAATCATAGAATCATAGAATGGTCTGGGTTGGAAGGGACCCCAAGGATCATAGAGCTCC
>VZTU01002693.1:0-40718 GCA_013400835.1 Zapornia atra | reverse complement strand
AAAAAACTTCCCCCTAATATCTAATCTAAACCTTCCCTCCTTTAGCTTTAGTCCATTCCCCCTTGCCCTGCCATTATCTGCCCTTTTAAAAAGTTGAATCCCCTCCTGCTTATAAGCTCCCTTCAGGTACTGGAAGGCTGCAATGAGGTCCCCCCGCAGCCTTCTCTCCTCCAGGCTGAACAAGCCCAGCTCCCTCAGCCTCTCTTTGTAGGGCAGGTGCTCCAGCCCTCTAATCCTCCTCGTGGCCCTCCTCTGAACCCTCTCCAACAGTTCCACATCTTTCTTGTACTGGGGGCCCCAGATCTGGACACAGGACTCCAGATGGGGCCTCATGAGGGCAGAGTAGAGAGGGACAATCACCTCCCTGTCCCTGCTGGCCACCCCTCTTCTGATGGAGCCCAGGATCCCATTGGCCTTGTGAGCTGCAAGAGCACACTGCTGGCTCATGGTAAGTTTCTCCTTGGAGATGCCAAGGAATCTCCTGGGATCACTCTCTTCAGTTACCTCCGGTCCTCAAGAGCCTGTTGGACAGGTCCTTTCCAAACATCCAGAGACTAGGATAGGTCTGTTTGTCCCCCTTCATACCCAGAGCACTCAGACATGGTTGACAGACTGAGGTGGTCTCATATAGCTCAACTGCAGACTTCCTGAATGGTTTTTTCCTTTGATTGTCCTGCTTGAGTATTGCTTAATTTTAGCTATATTTGGGGTCCTGTGTTCCCTGAGGGCAGATAAGACTTATGTCTGGCTTAAGGCCGACGGGAGGGGGGTGTTGAAGACAGTGAACTTGTGATTCTTAAGGCACTCTGATTAAACCAGCTGCTGCTGCTCTCAAAAACAGAGCAGTGTTGGGGAAAACTCTTCAATATCTACTTCTTTGTCAAAGAAGCAGCTAACTTTCTTGGCATGGAATGTGTTCTGAAATTGTTCTTTTATTAAAAAATTCTATATTGTCTGTCTGCATCTTCAAGTCTACAAAGTAGAGCAGTGTTTCACAGGTGTGTTTCTAAGGAAAATACTGGTGCCTGTTTATGGTGAAACATGGCACATTCCCTGTGGCTGAATACTTAGTCTTCAAGACTGGATTATGTTGCTGAACATGTTCTTCCAAAAATTCTGTTACTCTTCAATATGCTTATACAGTGTGTAAGCTTGTGTATGTACAGCAGAAGCTCTAGTGCTTGTTCCTACCCTGGCAAATCTGTGAGTGGACAGGTTGTCATCAGGCATGGGAAGTTTTTCTTGTACAGTGTCACCTCTTCCATGTGTTTCATAAACTAAGAATGATAATGGATGAGTGCTGATAAACCTTTGTGGGAGCTGCAGGTGTTAAAGCCACATTCCTTCTTATGGTCTGTTCTCAGTATTTTCAGTATTCACAGAATCACAGGGGTTGGGAGAGACCTCGAGAGATCATTGGGTCCAACCCCCCTGCCAAAGCAGCTCCCTAGCTCATATTGCACAGACAGGCGTCCAGATGGGTCTTGAATATCTCCAGAGAAGGAGACTCCACCACCCCCCTGGGCAGCCTGTGCCAGGGCTCTGTCACCCTCACTGGGAAAAAGTTCTTCCGCATGTTGGTGCGGAACTTCCTGTGCTCCAACTTGAGGCCATTGCCCCTTGTCCTGTCCCCACAGACCACTGAAAAGGGGCTGGCCATTTCCCCCTGTGTCCCACACTTGAGATATTTATAATCAGATCCTGAATCAGGTGCTAGAGTTTCAAACAGATAATTTAGTATGTTACAAGTATTTGCTCTGAAGAAGCTTAGGCATGTTGCTGCTGCTGAGTTGAGAGGCTTTGTCAGAGGGCTTGACCAAACATCTCCAAGTGACGGGGTCTTATTTCATTATAGCAAGACTTGCAAGAGTTTGTCTAGTAGCACCTTAAAGTCTTTTGTGAGCTTAGCTTAAATTAAGTTGGAAGTTGTGTCAGAGAATGCACACCTCTTGTGTAAGAGATGGTTTGACATATTGGCTGGAAACCAATGGATCCCCTTTGGTTTAACTTATTTTTCATTAACAAAATTAAGTTAGGGACCTTGCAGCATGCAGAGTTACATGGTTTTGGGTATCTTGTGACGTCATACTGAGTTAAATTGTTTCATTTCAGATTTTGTTGGTGGGAAATAACTGGATCTGATGACTACTTATATGACTAGCCAGATAGCAGGCTAGCCAGTGGTACTAAGCTGCTGCTTATTCACAGTTAGAGCTGTTCTGTGTAAGGCACAGAAGTTCAAAGCAGTTAAAGCCAAGAGGTTCATGTGTAGACAAGGGCAGTTTGTAAATTCTGGGCATTGAAAGTAAACATTAAAAAAATAAATTCAAAGATACAGGTTGCATCTAGTGATATTTTCATTAGAGTAATGTGAATCTGCTGCACAGAATCTAGTAGTTAATTTTAATAACCATTAATTGTGTCCCCATAGAATATTACAGCTCTACAAGGTTCACGTAACAGATACACTGGATGCAGCAGGCTCATTCCTTGAAGTGGCCTGAACGCCTCTCCTCAGGTGGTTCATACGTCTCTCCTGAATGGTGCTGTCCTGTTGTTAGCCAGCTGCCTGCTTGGACAGGAAATGAACTGGGCCCTTTAAAAGCTGCAAGGCAGTGAGAAGGGACAGTAAGTCAAGCCATGTGTCCCATGGGCCATTCACTAAAAAGCAAAAGTTTTGGACCTGCTACCTTGATGGCCTATGGAGGTCCCTTGTTTTTGATGGTAGACTTTGAGAAGAGAAAGGGGAGAGGAAACAATCAATATATGGTGAAGTTGGAAGCATGGTCTCCAGTTGCCAAATAGGCAAGTGAACCTTCTCCATAAAGCTTTTTGAGGTCGGAGTACAGTCTGGCAGAAGGCAACTCTGCTCTCCCTCCAGGTGCGTGCAGGCACCCATTGAAAGCTCCCTCTTAAAGAGGGAATGGAGTGTCAGTTTTCAGGTTGTAATCCACTGTTGTTTCTGAAGTGGTCAGTTCCAACCTTTGTGTCACTGTGATTCCAAAGATCAGCTCCTTGCTTCCATTTCCCTTCTCCTTAAAAAGTGAATTCCTTTCATGTTCAGATCCTTTGGTTCCACAATATTAAGAGGTCTGCACCCTTGTGTCAGTATTCCTATCCCTTCCTCCCTCCTACTGCAGTCTTCCCAACTTTGTAAGACATCAAATCAATATTGCTGAGTAGCGAGGCTAATAAGCCTACTGTAGTAGAGGAAAGGTGGGCTGAGATAAAAACCTGGATGGCTCATTGTGAGTTGAAGCTAACAGGCCTTTGAAGTAGGTCTGACTGATGCTCTGCGTTTGGTTTGGGTGTTTCTGCACTGAGCTTCCTGGTGTGTCTGTAACACCTGGTGTGTGCCCTGTAGCACTCTGTTAGCTAGGACGATAGGGTGTTGTGTACGTAGAGCCACTGCTATTACAACCTTCCAGCTAGGAAGCTGCTGGCAGTGAAAACAGTGACTCCCAAGCATGTTGGGAGCTCTCAGCTCTTGTAAGATCATGAATAGGAGGACATCGTTCCTTGGTTTTTGGTGTTTTTCCCCTTTCCCTTCCCTCTTCCCATCCCCCTCCCCTCAATTTCCACCCCCCTCCCTTTTAAAGAACAAGTGGCTGCGTGGTGCCTGGCTCTCAGCTGGGGCAAAAACCCACGACAAACTTAAATGTGTTTTTCTTCTGTCTGTTCTATGGCCATGTCGTACCATCACATAAATTCATAAAGCTTCAGCAGATTAGTTGATATTGTTAGTCACTCTAACTATCTGGCAACCCAAACACGTGCAGCCAGAGGGTATGTCAAGAGGCTGAGATATTAAGACACAAATTCTGATATAAGAAATTGGATGTTTGCCATTGTCTTAGTGTTGGTGTTAAGTACACTGCCCATCGGCTGGAAGCAGGTTGTTTTTCAGCATTTTACAGGTGTCTTAGAACTGAGCCAAAAAAAAAAAAAAAAGCCAATCAATGAAACAGTTGGAAAAAACCTGTGCTAGGCTACTGTGCTTATTCTTTTGATGTGTGGGGAGTTTTTTTTCTGGTGGTACAAAAGATGTTAAGTTGCCGGAAACATGCATGTACTCACTGATGCATCAGTAATGTTCAGTGAAACAGTTGTGATAGGATTGCCTTTAGCTCTGTATGTTTCTGACCCTGGAGAGGTTTGGAAAAAAATGTCTGTGTACTTGATCACTCGAGTCTGGCATAGAGAAACAGGAGGGGGAAAAATGCAATTGAGTGTTCTGTCTGTGTATTAAAGCTGAAGTATTAAATTATTTTGTTAACCTATTTCCACATTAATATTGAAAGAGAGTTGCCTGAAAGAACTAGGGAAACATCATTTCACTTTTTACATTTTAAGATCTTTTCAAGATGCATTGAGTAAGTGACTGCACTTTCATTTTGATGTTTCATCAAGGTTTGTGTTTAGGAATGCATAATGGAATTTCGAATTGCGTTGCAGTTTAGCAAGCGTATCTTTGTAAATCACTTGTGGCTATTCCAATGGTGAGTTAACTAGCCTCTGTTTTCTCCAGGGATGTTTCTAACTTTCAAGCTGGAGTACTTCCACTTTCAGCTATTTTTCTTTGGCCTGGCTTTGATTTATACAAATGCTAATTATAGGGGCTTTGAATCTGTGTGTATACATAGTTTCACAAGGTCATACACATTTCTAATGAACTGGCTGAAATGCTGCTTGTATATTGCCAGGTTGTTACATAAACAGATCACTGTCTTCTAAAGGTTGTTTCATTAATTGGTTCAAAACCAGACAAAAATTAATAGCAATACCTGTGTAAAGCTGATTTTTTTTTTTTTTTTAGTTTCATCTCCTAAAGTTTTGTCTTCATTGTCTTTGTAGGCATCAGAAGGTGTCACCTTCATTGGACCCGACACACATGCTATTCAAGCTATGGGAGACAAGATTGAAAGCAAATTGTTAGCCAAGAATGCAAAGGTCAACACTATTCCTGGCTTTGATGGAGTAGTCAAGGTGAGAAATCATTTAATGACTGTCTGCCCATTGTAGGAACAGTGTATAAATTGAAGTACAGCTACTGAAGATCTGATGCAGACTATAATTATAACTTCAACTTCTTTTCCAGTGAGATGTAATTAAAAATGGGATACAGATTTTTTACTAGTAAGAGATCTCTGAAGAAGAATGATGTAAATGATGTTTTAAGGACTGGTTCTATGGAGTATCTACAAATGTTTTGCTTTAAGTTTAACACAAAGGCAGATGGAGGTGTTAATTATCATGTATGGATTCAAATATCTATGTACTTCTCAGACCTTTATTTCTCATTGGTCAAAATCTTGACATCCCAGAGTTACCAGTGATGTTTGCTACGCTCTGTGGTCTGTTCTGATAGTGCAGATTCCTATGTGTTGCAAATCTTGGGGAAGTTGGTGACTCTTTGTCCAGATCCACAGCTAGTGTTACTCCTGGGGTTTTAGAAGGAATGATTTCCAACAGATTTCTAAATATTTTGTGGTTTTTTTCTATATATTTTGTAAGGTGAAATGAAGTGTATCTTGAGTTTTGGTTTATCTTCTGCTGTAGTGGCTAACTGTTGGGCTCTTAGAAGCTTTCCTGTGTGTCTTTGTATATTATCTGTGTTAATGTAGGTAAAAGACCTTTTTTCCTTTAAAACTATCACTTCATGCACCTAAAACTTTAGTGTATTACAAAGCATTGACCTGAGTTGAAGTTTTCCATGCTTGACATGCCAAGTTAGATTTTTTTTTTTCAAATAAAATTAGTGTAAAGCTTAAAGTTGCAGGAAAAAGTGAAAACTTCATTCCAACACCACTTCCATGTGGTTGAAGGGAAAGCTTTTCAGATTTTATTTATGACAATTGATACTGACCTCTGTTCAGCGTAAATCTTATTTACATGATGAAATAGGAAATGTCAAGATAATTGGGAACAACTGAATATATTGATGGAATGCAGATTGCATTTCAAGGAGCAACTTGTACCACAGCAATGGTGGTTCAGCACAGTGTCAGCTAAGCTGGATTTTAAACCTTGTTAGGAGGAAGAAAACAAAGTCAACTAAATGAGAAAGGGGTGCATAGAGTGTGAAGGGGCTAAGCCTCTGCAGAATTACTGGTTCTGATGAGGATGCCTGGAGAACTTGGCTAGTGAGAGAGAACAATCAAATCATGAAGTAGCTGAAGTCACAATGCCCAGGAGAATTCTTCAGTATTCGTGATGGAAATGCCTGTTGTGTGTAATGCCTGGTAGTGGGGTATGCTGGAACAGGTAAAGATACAAAGAATCTTCCTTTTCTAGAGGACTGTACATAAGTAGTAGGCTGGTATTTGTGGCAGTGCTGAAGTCTGGCATTGATATGTTGAGTACAGTGTTCATTCAGGCTTTGTCGCATGTTTTAGTAGTCCTTGTGTATCCTGTCCTTTAGCACTCGTAAGGTTTATCAGCAGCCAAGCTGTGGTGTATAAGATGCTCTGCTCTGTCTGATATCCTGTATAGTCTTCTCAAAATCCTAAAAGTAGCTTCTAGAAAAATAATCTAATTAGGAGGTAACTTTGAATGAATTGTCTAAACATTACAAAACTTTTTATAATGCAGAACCAAACAGTCAGAATGCTGGTTTTATCACTGCATCAAGTTAAAACTTATGTGAGGGTCTGTTACTCTGCTCATACAAAGAAACAAAGCTGGTGAAGTAGAATAGTGGTTACTGATCTGGTAGCTTTATAACCAGTGAGCATTTGAGACCTTTAATTGCACTGTTTTTCATCAGTTATCTTAAGTACCTGATGCAAAATGAAAGAACATTAAGTGATCTGACTGGCACTCAGCTACAGCAACAGCAGTCTTAATACCAGATGAGCTGGAATGTAGGATTGAGTTGACAACTCCAATCCTCAGCTATTGAAAGGAACTCATGCAGTAGTTACTTAATCCCGAAGCATCCGTATCATATCAGTTTCACATACCTTGGCCTTGCACTAGTTCTGATTATCTGAAGAGTGTTCCTGAAAAGATGCAAGATTAAAAAAACACCCCCAAACCCTACGCTGTAGCTGTCAAGTAAGAAAAAGGAGAGTCTACAAGTGACATCAGCATTGTAGCTTCCATCAGAAATTGGTTGACCAGTGCTTTGGTTACCAATTCTAGGAAATAACAACTGATAATTGCTAGTCTCATCCTTGCTATGGATCTAAGTATGTGCCTGTATTTGTCCTCTGATCTTCTTCCTCTGGTCACGTCTTTTGCTTGGGTGAATACCTGAGTAATTAAGTCATATGAGATCTCTGGTTAGAGCTGGATGTATGATTTTGCCAATTCAGACTAAGACAAGAAGAGCAAAGCTGTGTGATAGCAGGTACAATCAGAAGAGCAGCATGCAAGGGATTAGAGACTGTAGGATTTGTGATGTTCTGTGTCGAACCTGTCTTGAGGACTCATTTTCTTGAGAAATAAACTTTTTAGAGGCCATAGGAAGGAGTTAAGTGTCTGCTTGATACTTGAGCTGATTAGAGGTGGCTTCATCTTTATAGTGGAGTCTTATAAAGCTGGAAGAAAACTGCATTCAGGCCTCTGACAGCGCCAGAAGTTAAGAAAGATCAGTTCCATGTATTCTTTGTGGATGAATAGTTGAAGCTAATATAGAGTAACAACTTTTAATGCTTTGTTACTCCACTCAGAGCTGCACTGAAAATCTTTGTTACTTGAAGAGGTGTCTTTATCTAGCACTTGTTAACTAGTGCTGCAGATCCATTTACTTTGAGAGTAAAGGGTGTTTTCCCCCTCTCATTTGTGTTGCTTAGCACTTACAATGGACAATGGGTTTGCTGAGATTTTGAAGAAACATATTGGAGAAGTTGAATGCAGAATCATTTTCAGTGAGTAGCAATTAAATTAGAAGTTTAGGAGAAGGAAAACCTTCAACTGTATGTTTAAGGATGAGAGTGGAGAGGGAAGTTTGACAAAGTGGTTTTCTTCTTATCCATAGTTCAGTTTCTGAGTTGGCTGAGGCAAGGGTTATTCAGTCTATGCAGGTAAGGAACTGGTCTGGTGCTGTCAGCTAGAGAGCCAACAAAAGCATTCAGAGGTTGTTAATGTTAAAATGTGGAACTACAGTCAGTTTCCCAAGGCGTGATTGGGAGTGTGGTAAGTAGCCTTAATCAAAAGCAGTGGTGTTAGTCCACGTGGCAATACTGAAGCCAGAGCTGAGGTGTGTTGTCTGTAAACGAGTAAAGAGGAGTAAGTGAGGAGAAGGTGGAGGCAGAGTGTAAGGAGATGATGTGCTGAACAACTGGCAAAGGAAGAGCCTTTCACCAAATACAGCCAGCTTGGTTTTTTGGCTGGTAGCAGACCCAGCAGATTAATATCTCTGGGTGTCTACTTAGGTTCATTGATACCCAGAGACAGGTAGAAAGGTGTCCAGCAAGGCCGCGAGCTCAACGTGTGTCAGGTTCTGGTGTCTGTCCTGGCTGCGTTCTAGCTGTTGAGGCCTTGACATGGGTATGGAACGGTCACCCTATTGATGGAGAGTGTGCTAGAGAACCTCACGTTCATGTCTGGCCTCCAAGCCCAACATCCTCAGCCATGGAAACTGTTTTGTAGTGCTTCCTAACTAATAAAATGTTTTAACAGCTCTGGGAGTCTCCTAAACAGTTTTAGCCTGGTGTTCCTCTATATCAGAATAGTTTTGCTTGTTTGTCTCCACCTGCTGGTACCTGGCAGAGAGGCGTGTACGTGAATTTGGGTTAGAAATTCTTATGCTAAACGAGTATTTTATGTCTCTCGAACTTAATGAAATCAGCCATTTGTAAAAGCCCCATGACATCATTTTATAACTCATATGATTTTTATAAACTTGTACCGTTACTTGAACAATTTTATTTGTACAATAAACGTAGTGCTAAAATTATATATTTCTTTACAATCTGCAGTTTATTTTAGGGAAATGGTAGTGTAGCTAGCATGTCTTTGGGAGGAAATAGTAGTAAATCATCGAGGACTCTTTGTGTTTTTAAAAAAAATAGTTCAAAATGCTTTTGGTGCCAGTGTGGCTTTGTGTATTTTTGCAGTAGGGACTTGTGTCCAGCATTCTGGTTTTGCCCATATGGCAAACGCTGTGTACCCATCATTAGTTCTTCCCACCGAAAAACTAGTGACCGTCCTCGAAGTTTTTAGGTGTACTTGAACCGCCGAGGCATTGGTGTAGCCTGCAAGCGAAATGCATGATACAGTAACATACTTTGTCCGGGAAAAAGATCAAAAGCCTCACCAGCGATTTCAGTATGCGAGTTGTTTAGTCTTTGTTTATTAGTTTTTAAAGCGCGGTATGTTTTTGTTTTCTATTTCAGAAACACTCTTTGAAGGCTAAAGAATTTGAATATGCATTGGGTGGCTTTGTTTTGTTTTCATTTTTTCATCTTAAAGAGTTTGGGTTCCTATATATCCGAACTGTAAAAGAAACAGATGTTGAAATAGTGTAAATTAATAACTGTGCCGGGCAGATGACTTCAGCCTGTTCAAGCCAGAACTGAGACAATTAGTGCTGCCGACACGATGCCGCTTATTACTGAGACTTGTTGTGTGTGTGTGTATTAAAAAAAAATACAGTGGCAGTGAAAAGTTTGCCCTGTAATGATTTGCAGCTTGTCTTCCTGCGGACTTCAGTGTGTCAGCCACTTGTTTGCAGGTAACTAAGTGAAAAAAAATCACCCTGTTTGCTTCCACACCCCCCTCCCATTCCCTCCCCAGCCCCCCCAATTCTATTTTGCAAATATATGAGGGAATTTGCAAGAGAAAAGAAATGTAAAAGTTTCCTTCTCGACTATAATCGTGGCTCTTCATCAGTCATCACTCTTCCTGCATTTTGTTCAAGAGCCTCTAATTGTCTGCATTTGGCAGGTTTAACACTTCCTGACAGAGAGGCTATTAAGGGGAAGTATTCTCGCATAACTGTCACAGGCAGGAACAAAGAACCTTCAAACTCAATGTGTGGAAACCACTAACATTCTTAAATGACCCTTTTCATGCATTTTATCCCTTTAAGCTAAAATTTGGAGGGTGCAGGGTCATGGAAAGCAGCAAGGTGTAATAAAACAGTAAACCCTGATTTTTTTTTTTTTGTGGGAGAAGTTTTTTGGAGTTGTTTTTCTAGATTTATCTCTTGAGTTAAAAACAATTGTTATTTGGGAAAAAAAATCTCATTAACAGATGTGACTGGAGCAAAAAGACTTAAAACTGATGTTGCTTTCAGGACTGCTTTGAACTTAACAAGCACCGATTTGTGGAGCAGACTAGCTAATGAAAGGAAATTAAATTTTCTGACAACTTCCCCTGCCAGCCCCCTTATTCTTCATGGGGCTGTTACTAGGTACTGAAGACTTTTAAAGAGGATTTTGTTTTATTATCGGACATAAATGAACCAGGTATGAACATTTCTTATGTTTTGTGGGGTTTTTTTTTTTAGTTTTGGGTTTTTTCACGTTCTGACCTGGGTGCTTTTAAAACGGATTGCCTTGAAAGCTTTAAAAATATCAGGTTTCATTTTAATGTTCATAAGTCAGCCCCCATAGTTTCAGACACACTTAGCAGCTGGTGGTTTCCAGACATTACTGCCTTCCATACAGGTTTTTAAATGCGTGTCACAGGATAGTATAAATATTAGCAAATTTGGATGGAATTTTCAAACTCAACCTGTGCCACTGTAACTGAAGGGGTTTTTTTTCTTGCTGGTGTTGCATAATGGAAAATTATTGGTATCAGTAGAAGAAATGAGGTTTAACTACTTCGTGAGAATTGGTGATTAAGAAGCTAAAGTATTTTGGGTTGTGTTGTCTGGGTTTCCCATGTACTTCTTTCTGTACCAGGCTGTAGTGTGGTATGAGTCAGCTGAAGCAATAGGTGGCATCAACAAAAAGATTTTCCCATTTGCTGTACATACACTAGTAAGGTGTGGATTCTTTAATAGAAAGTATTAAGTGAATCTTCTCATTTCAGATGCGGTTGAAAATGATGCGTTTAAGGTTTATCCTGTCTTTAGAATGAGAAACTTGCAAAAGTGAGGTTGATGCCTGTATTCTTTCTTCAGCAGACGAAAAAAATTGGTCTTTGAAGAAGTTCTGCAAGGGTTTTTTTTCTGACCCTGAATCCCTCCCAAACAATAGAGAATCAACTCCCCCTACTGACAACAACAAGGAAAACACAGGGAATACCTGTGAGGACAGAAAAAAAGCTGGCGGTGGACAAACTTTAACGATCTGATTTATAGTCCATTATTGATTGTAAACTTCTAAATTCTAGCATTAAATTCCCACAACTGCAGAAAATCATTTTGCGATCCTGGCCGTGTTTCCTGTCAGCTGATTCCTCGTTGCTTTGAGTTGCTCAGTGTACTAATGATGAGGTAGAATTTACATTCCACTTATGGTATTAATTTTACATTCCTCTGGCTGAAAAGGGTCAGAAGGTTGTAAAATCAAACATTAAATGAATCAGAGGAGACAGTAGTGCAATATATGACTGCCCTCAGGACACAGTGCAATGGCTGATGGGATTAACGTTGGGTCTCATTTCCTGCTTTTACAGGATGCAGATGAAGCTGTCAGAATTGCAAGGGAAATTGGTAAGTTCTTAAATTAGCTATGGTGGGATTTGTGTGCCTCTCAGCAGACATGGTTGACTAAATTGAATGTGTAATAAGTAATCCCTATAGAACAAATAATGTTTTAATAGTTTTTAAGTTCCCCGTTGCCTATAGAACTGGAAGAATCTAGGCATTAACGCCCTGTCTCTTAAATCATCACGTTTTAGCTGTGCAAACTGGACTTTGCAGGACAAGTGCAGCCACGATTAGTGGAATGCATGTAATATGCAGTAATGAGTAGCTCGCTAACGGAGTTATTTCAAAGCAGATCTGCAATTGGATGTGATAGAAGTTAGGCATGCCATGTTCTTTTTTATGTGGAGGCTGATACCAGTGATGTTACAAGGCAGGACAAGGGGGAATGGATTAAAACTAAAGGAAGGGAGGTTTAGATTAGATATTAGGGGGAAGTTCTTTACAGAAAAAGTGGTGAGGTGCTGGAACAGGCTGCCCAGAGAAGTAGTGGATGCCCCGTCCCTGGAGGTGTTCAAGGGCAGGTTGGATGGGGCCCTGGGCAACCTTGTGTAGATCCAGGCCTGGAGGTTGGTGGCCCTGCCTGTGGCAGGGGGGTTGGAGCTCTATGATCCTTGGGGTCCCTTCCCACCCAGCCCATTCTATGATTCTATGTTACAGTCTTTCTTCTTACTGTGTGGACTGCAATTGGCTGGAGTATCATCTAGACCAGCAGCCTTTCTTCTGTGCTGTCTGGAAAGAGTATTCGGCTTCTAAATATCTTAGAGAGTGGTAAAAAGAGCAACCAGCAAACTGTCTGGGCCTCATTTTGATGAAGGTTAAGTGTAATACGTGTTTAATGAGTTTTGGCTTTTATTTACTAAAGCTTAATATTAGGCAAAATATTTAACCATATGCTTGAAATTGCACGTGTTCTCAAATGCTTTCTAGAAGAAAACTCTTAATGCAATAAAAGGGTTTTTTTTTCCTTGGTGGTTTCTTTTTGCATTTTCATTTTAAGAGACAGTAGCTATGAGAAGCTATTTAGGTTCAGCACAGGTATGTACTTCAAAGGATGTGTCTACTTTTGAAGCTTCTCTTACTGATGTAGCTACACATACATCTCACCCATGTCAAACTGTGCCTATGCCTTATGTGTCAAAAGAATTGGGACTTTCACTTGCTGCAGAAGACTCTTCCTCAGTGTAACACCTTTCTGCTTCAAGTTGGGGTTCTTACCCTGCACTGGTTAACTGCCCTGAAACCCCTCAGTGTGGAGGGCTGGCTTTTAGGCTGACACAAGTCAGCATCTCTGTGGGTCAGCCTTTATGTCCCTGTTGGGAAAGGGAGTGTGATTGCTCATCACTGTCATGGGAACAAAAACAAAAGGAAAAGGTCATCTACCAAATTGAAACGTTGGGAGGAGAACTGTGAATAAAATTGAGCTTAGCCCTGAAAAAGGGCTTGTTCTGGTGTTCTGTTGACCAGTTCCTGACTTTGATAGAGGTAACACTTTGGAGGTCAACATATCAAGGCAGTCTTAAATCTGTAGATATTAGTCAGTTACAGACAGCTTGGTGGTACTTTTTCTAGATGGCAAATTTTTAAACCATTTTGATACAAAGAAGGTCTATGCTACAATGCTGTGTAGTTGAAAGAAAAATGTCCTTTGTAGCTTTTTCCTTACCATGTTTTGACTAGTTGATCAGTTTGGTTAAAGTGCTGTATAATCACAACTGCAGATCAGAATAAAATCCAATGATTTGTAATTTTAAGATAGGAGGAAACCAATCTCTTATTGAATACAATGCATTTGTTCTCGTATATAAGGCACTTGATACACAACTGAATACTTCCAGATTGTTTTTAATTTCACTTATCCAGAGTATCAGTCTTCCAAGAATGCTTAAATAATTATTAAAAAAAACCCCATCACTAAAATGATTGCAGGTCAGCACTTAACTCTTAAACCATTGCATAACATTCTCTTGCTGCCTGCATTTTTTTCCCCTGCTTCTTCCTGCCGTGTTCTGGCTGGAGATCCAGTAATAGGGGAGCTATGGCACTTCAGGGTTGAGGTGCTGCCTTTGATTATGGATACAAATTCTGTAAGGACAGGAGTTAAAAATCCTACCTTTTGCCCCTCATTTGGGATGTGCTCACCCAAGTTGGCATGAGAGAGTGTGACACATACTAGGCTAAATCAGGAACTGGAAGAAGTTCAGGCACAAGTTACCGTATAGCCTCCTTTTCTATAGTCTCTCTTCTCTGTTTGTCTGTGTGGGCTGTTCTCTTGTGATCCTTTCTGTAGTGCTTAATCACACTGGCTCTTTTCCCATGCTGCTTTTAAGTCTGTTTGTAAGTTTGTGCCTAAGAACTGCTGGCTCCTTGACTTTGGAAGCATCGATGAAACGGTGAAGTCCTACTCTTAAACAAAGAGAAACTGAAAGAGTTGAACGACTGTGAAAAGGGTTGGCAGTTAAACTGAGTGAAACCTATGCAAGACTGAAGAGGTGAAACCCACCTTTCATTTGATGTGGGTTTAGTTAGTACTGGCTTTTCCATAATGAACACTGAAAAAAATCTGGTATTGCCACATGCACGCTTGCTCAAACTGATGTTGCACAGTGTCTTCTGTGGCCCTCTACCTGCAACTAATAAAATTGGCTCTGTGACTCGAAAACCAGGGTGCCGTGGTGGCAAAGGGTGGGAGGTAGCAACTATGTAACACCCAGGAGTTTGCTTATTCCTTTTAATCATTCAGTTTTTCAAAATAGTAACCACCCTGGAAACAAAGTGTTCCTAACTTGATATTACCTGTTTAAAACCAAATGCTTTTCTGATGATCTTCAAATTTGACAGCTTTTCAGCTTCCTGCCTTCTGAGACCTTTTTAGACCCATCCTTCAGATGTGTCATGGGAATGTAAAGCTATAAAACAGATATAGTTTTTATTCTTGCATGTGATTTTAATTTCATGTAAATTGGTGTTGAAAGAAATTGGTTAGGGTTGAAAACCTAACACCTACTAAAAATATGCCTGCTTTGTGAGACTCTTTGTTGCTGTTGTTGTGAGTCCTTACAAATGCTCTTAGAAATTGTTTGCATGCCTCTCCTTTCCCACAACTAATCCAGCCAATCCATGTGAGCATACTTCAGTGATACTGATAGCTGCCAAATAGTTCAAGAGTGGTTAGGAGAATGATGAGTAATGCATCCTGGTCCTGGCATCCTATACCCAGTACGTATGCAGAATGTAGATTCTACAAAGCCTGCCTTGTCTGAGTGCACATCAGACTTTGGTGTTGGTCAAAGAACTGCTGTTTAGCTTAGTTCAGTGCCCAAGGGAGCAAGTAGTGTGTAAAGGTATATTTGAACAAAGTTCAAGTCCCCTTATTTTCAGGGGACTGGATAATTCTTGTAGAGGTCTGTTGCAAAGAATTTTTCCTTCTCAACATGAAAAGCTGTATGGATCCTTTCAAAACAGCCCTTACTTCGATTTACTCTTTAGCTCCATTGTGGCTCTCTGGAATCTTCACCTGCCTTGCATACAAGTGTGGGTGACATGTATGACCAGTATACATGAAGAGGGAGGGGGAAGAGATGTGTTCTACCCATGGTACAGGATGCTAGTAACCCATGTATCCTGTCTGATGCTTTAACCACGTGAGCTGTGAGATAATCAACGTTATATTCTGTAGCATGTAACGACTCACCAAGGCTCAACTACCAGCATGCCTATTTTGCTGTTGAAATCAAAGAACAGTACACTGGGACTAGGCTCTGCTTATAGAATTAAAATTAGAAAGCCATTCAAGAGACTTATATTGTTAGACCGAAGTTGTTAGTGTAATTGATGATGCTTTTTTTCAAGTGCATGTAACACTGAATAAGCTAGATTAGGTGATGGGAATTGCCATGGTGAGTTTGCTGTAATAAGGCTTAAAACAATGCTTATTTCTGAAGACTTGCAGCCTCTCGAGTTGGAGAGTCTCCAGCTGGTGATAGTGTTGCCAGAAGTGTAAGTTCACCGGTGCTACCTGGCTAAATCTCATTTCTTGCATGAAAATCATATAAGATGTGGCATTTGCTTGAATTCAGGATAGCCAGTGAGAGTGAGCTGTCTGGGAGCCTTGCCAGGGATCTGAAAAGCAGCTACAGCACAGATAAACTGTACTTGGGTGGGTATGGCATATACTGCATTGCATGGAAACAAGTTGTACTGTGCTGTTTGCTGCGTGCAGTCTGGAGGAATGCACATGCCCTTTTGTCTCTGGGGTTGGAGGGACCTTAAATGTTTAGTGTGGTTCTGGATCCAACTCACTGTTTCTCTGTGACTTATCCCATACATCTCTGTGGCAGCATTGGGTATTCCATAGGAACATGTAAGAAGCCCTCTAGCAAAGGCATTTGCACGGCTTTTTCATCTTACCTGTATACCTAGTAACTAGAGATCACTTCAGACTCTAAAGCAAGAAGATTTATGGCCTTGGGTCATCTCTGCCTAGAGGAACTCTACATATGCTTATGTATTACCTTTCTGCAGCTTTCAGCCATGTGAATGCTCTGTAGCAGGGGGTTCCACGGTCTAATAATGTGTTATGTTGAAAAATATTTTACTAACTTTATTTATTTCTGTTTCTTTGTTAATTTAATGTTGTCTTGTACTGTTGCTGCTTCCTCGCCTTCCAATCAATGCTACTGTTTACGTATCATGCCTCTCTTTTTGTGGGTGTTTGCTTCAGTCTTCTTTAGAGCAAAAGATTTTCAAGATCTTTCTGGTTTTAATTATCTTCTCCTGAACCTTCTTTCAGTCAAATGACTTTGGGGAGGAGGTGGGCGTACTGTATCACTGTCACTTGACAGAGCAATAGTAAATCTGCATTCCAGGGAGAAACTGTAAATGTTAGTTACGCATAACATCAGACTTGACCATTGGGAGCCAAATTCAAATGTCCATTTCTGTCCCTAGATCAAAGGCTTTTATAGAATGTATCTTTGCTTTGCAAGGACTGATGGACTCTTCTTGCCAGACAATGTAATCTGGTCCAATATTTGGCTTAATTTGACTATTTTCATTAAACATATTGGAGACCAAAGGCTTGAAGAATTTTATGCTATCCTAGAAATGTCAAAACCTTTCTAATCAGATCCTTAATTTTCAAATTTCTGTAAATTCATGTGGGAGAAAGGTGAAGTTCACTGATATGAATAATTGGTTTAGAAAGCTGCTTTGAATTAAAATAAACAATCATTACTAAATCTGCTCTTCTAGCTTTCCGAAAACTAAGATTTTGACTTGTACTCATATTAAGGTATCTTGTTCTGAGAGTAAAATATTACCAGTTGTGAACAATGCTGTCAGATTTAAGCTGTTCATTTTTTTTACTACTTGTCAGTTTGGGGAAAATCCTTTCTTATTGTTTAAACAAAAGTGTTTTCTGTGATACATACTATCTGAGCAGCACAGCTCTTTTGAGGTATGTTACTTAAAATGTACTGCACCAGAAGTGTTGATAAGATGCAGGTTTGGTTACTGAATCTCTCGACTAATAAATAGTTTATGAAGATCTGCTGCTTATTTTTACTAGTAATATTTTCAATAATTTTATCACAGCTAAGGCTTATTTCAGCAGTAAAAAAGGAGCAAAATTTTATGTCTAGAGAAACGTGAGTTTAAAAAGGTCAAATGCCTTTATTCATAAATCACTTTGTTACTTGGGAATAATTAATTCAGTGCTTTTTTTGGTATAAGTGAAATGGAGAAGACAACCTTTCTTGGCTTCAGAAATCACTGTACTGACAGCTAAGTCTTGAAAAGAAAAATCTCTCCTCTCCCTCCAAACAAAGTGCTTTAATAAACGAAGTTATTGTCTACTGGCATTATTGGACATGTGGTCAGTTGTCATGTTCCTCTGACCAACTGAACAAAGTTTGAACTTCTGTCTAATTGTTCCCCGCTGTTAGGCTACCCTGTCATGATCAAGGCCTCAGCAGGTGGTGGTGGGAAAGGCATGAGAATCGCTTGGGATGATGAAGAGACCAGGTGAGATGCTGTCCAAAAGCTTTGCCTTGATGAATACTGCAGTTATACTGAAGTCCCATTAAGCCACTGTGAGCTGACAGTTGAGCAGATATGAAATGTTAAACAGAGAAATTGGATATTATTTGGCCTTCTTTTTGTATAGAGCGTGGTGTACTTTGGGAGCTTGCATGTGCCTATTTAAAATTAATCTTTGCATAAACATTACAAAACACAGTCTATTTGAGTAAAAAAAAACCACCAAACCCCAGCACAGAACTGCCTCTAGTCCAAGGATACCCTGTAAATAACACTGTGCTGTGGGTGCCTTTCAGAATGCTGATATATTAATTGTCTGTGGGTTAGGTAGAGCACTGGCTGGCCCTGATTCTCAGGCATTAATGCGTGCCATTAGTTCTGTTAAAGTTGATGAGACTGATTATTCATGTGTGGGAACACATACGGTGTTTCCAGAATGTGCTCTAATAAATTGCATACTTCTGCATTTAAAATATTTGTCTCAGCAAACTATTGTGCTTTTGCCTGTTTGGAACAATGTTTGTTTAAACACACAGACGTTTTCATGTCTCTTAATGGTTGTCTGAATCTTGAACGCTTCAAGATGCTCTGTTACTGACTGGAGAAGTTTTACAGCCTGTTCTCTGTTGATATTCTAACAGTGAGTAGCCTGGTTTCAACCCCATACCTCACTGATATTACAGAAAAATGTGTTTTGGGATTTTTTTTCAGATATGGAGCAAAAAGCTTATTTGATCCAAAATGAGATAACCTTTTAATTGTTTTCCTTCCTGCATGGGGGAGAGCAGCACATATGCACAGCAGCACATAAACTCAAGCTGCAGCTCAAGTTTTCATGAGTTTGATTTACTCACCTGCAAGACTTCCCTGTCATATTTTTCTGTTCTCTATTAAATTTTTGTCAAAACCTAAAAGCTGGAAAAAAGAACAATGAAATGCTGGGAGGTAAATGTTAGATGTAAAGAAAACATGAGTTAGAAGGCTTTTTTTTTTTAAGCTTGCCATCTCTAGTGCATTTATATTCATATCTAAATAGGAAAGTCAAATTTTGGCATTAGAATGAAGATATAGAATAACTTGCTTTTTTGCAAGGATGCTTTCTTCCTACTGCTTAGGAATCCAGATTACTGCCTTGGTCTTGTTCAGGCAGCAATTGCATCTGTTGGTCTTGAAATGAAGGCACTCATTCATTTCTTGTTTTCCTCAGAAAGGAGCAAGGGAGCTCGATGAAAGTAAGTCTGAAAATTGAAAACTGGATCTAAAATCATGATTGCTAATTTGTTTTGGAGAAAAGTTGTGGTTATTGTTCAGAAAGTCATTTGATAGAGCTGATTGGTATCAGCCAGCTAGAGATGTTTTTGGTACACTTGCACACAAAATTAATTCAGATATATTGCTTTGACCCAGTGATATTAGTCTGAGGTGCTTGCCTTGTTTGTGGGAAACCTTTGAAATACCATTCAGCTCCCTGTTTGCCAGTGGTGCTTTCATAATAATCCTTTTGGTTATTTATACCAGCCTTGTGTTTACAGCGTAATTTTACAGAGTTGTATCAAAAAAGTGCTAAGGGAAAGTGTGCCTGGGCTGAGGCACAGAGCAACACAAGTTACTGATCCTGTATCAAGGATAAATGCTTGTTGCAGGAAGGTGAAAGTGAGGTTAAGAGAACTGAAGATAGCAACAGATAATTTTGCATTTACATATGAAATAGAGCATCTGAGTGTCTGTTACAGTCTGTCTTGAAATGTAGCTGAGGTTATAAAAAAGTTTGTTGTATGTGTCATGGAACCAAGGTTGTTCCTTTTTCTGTGCCTGAAGAACAGCATCTGAGTGTTTTGAGGGTGACTCAACTTGTTACTGGCAAAGAGCATGCATTTGATAATTTTGATATCTCATGAAAAGATGTTGACCTCATGTATTGTCTTGCTGCTTCCAAATCCATGTAATCCTAAAGAAAAAACTGCTTTGCAGCTATTAACAGACTCTCAGAAGCCAGTATCCCAATGGCCTTTTGTATTTGGGGGTTCATAGATGCTAGATGAGTGGGATGAGTTGTTGATATTTTAATTTGTAAACTTGCTTTGGCTTTGTCATGTGGGATTAATCCCAAATGATGGTGGGGAGGGGCAGAAAGTTCCTTATTGAAACAGATACCTTTGAAACATACTTTTGGATTTTCAGGACAGTTGAAAATTTTTCTTGTCTCAACTGGTTATGCATGATATTAAAAGGAGGTTTCAATGTATTTTGTGGTGTGACATGGAAATAGCCACTGGAAATGGAAAACACCTGTATGAATGACTTAACTGCTGCTGTTACAGAATTGTTCACTGTGGAAACTTACTGGTGCTTCATCCTTCACATCACTTAAATATCCCCTGTGGTGAAAATTTTGTTGGGTTCTCTAAATATTATGGTATTGCTCCAGCCATAGCTAAGATGTCTGTAAATTTTGATACTTACACCACTGTATTCTAATATTAGAATTTCCCACTGTAAGAATGACTTTTTTTCCTTGAAATAGCTCTCCACATGCATGTGACTGGATGGCTGCCGTGTTGCTCCCTGCCTCTTTATCTGGGCAGGGCTGCTGTTGTATTCCTTCAGATAAGAATCCTTCCTAACTCTCACTTCTGTTGCTCTTTAAAAATTTTCCTTGACTTGTAGTGTAGAATCTTGTGAACAGCTGAAGCCACTAACCCACAACTGAAATTAAGATAAGGTTGTCTCCTCTCTAATACGATTCCATATCAGTTGTTTTAGTTCTGATATGTTGAACTTGGGATGCCCTTTCTTCACATAATTAATACCCACTTGAAGTTGTATTGAAAATGAAGTGCAGGTTTCTGAAGAGCAGTTTACATTGAATTCATGTTTGTAGGTTCTTCACAGCCTGAGAAAGCTCTGCTGCTGTATGGATCTAAAAGTACTTCAGTCTTTAGTGTAGCTAATCATCCCAACTCTGGTTTTGTGTGTGCAGAGCCTCTGCTTGCATGCCAGAGTGCCTGGTCGGCAAGTGCCTTCCAAATATAGGCAACATGAAGTTCATGATGAAGTGTAACAAAACAGGATTGGGTTGAATTTCTGAATATCTAGATGTTTTCTGAGTTTGATTGTAGAGAAACAAGAGCCTCACTTGCTTTCAGTGTGCTCGTAACAACAGCTGTGCCTGCAACTACATCAAGCTTCACTGCTTCAAATGGTCTGGGAAGGAATTAATCTGAAGACCTCTGAGGACCCATCCTCACCAAAGAAGAGATTTACATTTTCTGGCAGAAATTGTGATGGATTTTGACACAGAAAGATTCTTACTGTCTTGTAGGCTCAGTATTGGAGGTAATCATGCAGGAACCACTGGCCCTTGTTATAAACTCCATGGCTTTGCAGATAAAAATCAGTTTTTGTAGTTAGTGGTTTCAGCCTCAGACATGGTCCCCTAAGTTGGATGCTTGCACTGAATGAGCTTCTGACAATTCCCTTTTGGAGCTTTGTGCAAATTCCTCCCCACCCCCAAATTGTGTCAACTTCTTCCTAGATATTGGAAGGTTGCATGCTTAGTGAGGTTTTGAAAGCTTTCAACAGGGCAACTTCCAGCAACAGATACTGAGAGAGATGAAAGATTTTTTACCTTTTTAACGTAACAGGACAGTAGAAATTGTCCTGTTACTTAAATTTACTTAAACTTTCTTGGTGCTTATTCCAATTTTATAAACTGAAGTCAAACATCTGCTCTTGAATTCCAGAACCCCCATACAAATTCTCTTCTGTGGTCCTGTGGTACCATGCTGCATTTACTTTTGCTGTTCCACAGTTGTTGCTCTTCGTTGGGATGGAACAACGGAGTACGTATGGGAACCACCAGTGGGTGGTTTTTTGTAGTCTGTAATAATCTTCTGCAATTTCCCACCTTCCTTCAGAAACATCTGTTAAATTAAAGGCTTTTTTCCCCAATGTTGTAATCTGCCAATGGCTCTGAAGGAAGGAGCAGTGGAACTGGGGAAAATGAAAGGGGAATAATACGTAAGAAATAATTATTAATCCCCCACCTCCCGAGGCAAAGGAAATCTGAAGTGGGCAGTGTGAGAGGATGATGCTTTAAGAAACAATTACAAGCCTGTACATTTGAGTTCTGTTACCATCCCAAAGCAGGGTGTTTGGCTTGTCAGGCTGCTCTGTAAAAATGGGGGTGTGTGGGTTTGGTATCTTTGGTCTGTGCTGCTGCAGAAGCCTTCAGGTGAGGGGAAGGAGTTGGTTGGATGTTTCCTAAAATCTGTTTCTTTTAAACACAGATTTCTATGCCAGTTACACATGTAAATATATGTAAAATGTTGTGACTGGGTAACTTCAGGTTTTTTAAAAGAATCTGAGTCAAGCTGAAGCAGTGGATATTGGCTTTGTGTGTAAAATCAAATGATGTTTGAGTATTTATTGGTTACTTAACCTACCAGTCACAGTTTTAGAGGGAGTCTGCTGTGCTAACCTTTATCAACCATCTGTTTTAACAAGGCCTTTCTAATTCTGGCCTTGACAAGAAAAGACTATTTTCTTTTACTGTTTTCTGATATTGGAAACTGAACTATTACGCAATGACTGCAGCTTTTCATTAGTGCCTGGCTGCCTCCAGAGCAAGTGGCTGTCTTAAAGCAGCAGTGCTGATGTCAGAGCTGGGGGCAGAAAATTAGCATGGCCTGTCTGACTTCAGACAGTGGCAAGAACACTTATGGTAAGATCAAGAAATGCTTTTGTATAACTTCAATGTGAATAAATGTACTGTAGGAAGAGAGAGGAACCTCTAAAGATATCCTGTTCTTCCCCTTATAGAATCCTTCATGTTTCAAGGGACCCAGGGGGGCATTATCTCATCCAGTTTCATCCTTGGAATAGGATCAGTGCTGAATTTGGAGCTGGTTGCTTAGACCTCTTCTCAGTTGGGTCTTGCAGCCTCTCTAAACAGCCTGTGCAGTTCCTCAGTTCTTTCCAGTCATTTTTCCTTGCATCCAGTTGGAAACCCCTCACTTCAGTTTATGACCACTGTCTCACTTTTCTGCTGTGCACACCCATAAAAAGCTTAGCTGCATTGACTTAGTACACTCCTCTTTAAGTACTAGGAGGTTGCTAGTAGATGTCCACTAAAACCTTATTGTCTTTCAGGTTCCACAAGCCTGGTCGACTGTGCTGGTTCAGGTGCACTCTACCTTGATTGTTGTAAAGTCTTTGAGTATCAGGAGTGTCTGTAACTGGATGTGGTATTTCAAATGTGGTCTGACAGGTGCTGAGTCAAGGGAGTAATTGCTGGGGTTGATCTGCTGGTGGGTAGCTGTTGATGCAGCCCCACTATTCAGTCTTCATTACTGTCAGGGTGCATAGCTCACTTGCATCACAGGCTGTTACCCACCAGGACCTCCAAATCTTCGTAAGCAACCAGTTGGTTCCTTGGACTGTACTGGTGCAGGGAAGGTTAGGTACAGAACTCTGCACTTGTGGAAACTCATGCTTGTCAGCTCATTCCGTCAGACTGCCTAGGTCTTTCTGGAGGCAGCTCTGCCCTTGAGTATATTGGTGACCCTGTTTTAGTGTGGTGCACAGATTGGGGTGGTGTGATCCATCATGTCAATGACAAAGACGTTAAACTGGTTCCAGGATAATAGGTGGGGTGAAAATTCCCAAACCCCTCAAAACCAAACAAAAGCTTCTTTCCCCTTCAAAACAACTCTCAGCCCCCCCAAAAACCCAAAACAAAACCACTCAAACTCTCAAGGTCTTGGAGACTTAAAGCTGCTTAAAGAAGAATTTGTCCACTTTTCAGCTTGAGCAGGTGAACTGTTGACAAATTTGCACTGCAGTATTACCATTACTGGCCTCTTTCTTGATCCAGACCTTCCAGGTCACACCCTCTTGCCCTTTTCCAGGAAGAGATATATGTATATGACCTGCCCTTTCATAAAAAAGGGCAAGCCTGTCCTTCCTGCTGCCCAGTCTTAAAGATTGCAGCACTGCAGTTGTGCAAAACCTTTCACCGTGTCAGTTGTTGTAAGGATGTTGCAGTTCTGTGTCTGCATGCCGGCTCTAGCTCCTGTTTGTCTCCTTGGCCATGCCCCATCATGTACAGCTGCTTGAGGTGGACATCTTGTGTTTTATTGTTTTCCTCCCCCTCGATGGCTTCAGGCTTAGATTAGTGTGCAGCTCCCACCAGCACAACCCCATCTGCACCTGAGGAGGGGCAGTGTTGTTCCCTGCCTGTTTTTGGGCATGGGCTGTGGAGGCCTTTCAACCTCCCTGCTCAGAGCCCAGTTTGGGTTAAGGCACCTGGTGTGTGGCAGATACTCCTGTGGGGCTGTGGAGTCACTGGGCATTAGCTGTGCTCCAGCTTGCTGGCCCCAATGGCAGTGTATACCCAGGTAGCTGACCTGGGGAGGGTGGGTCATCCTTGTAGACAGCTATGGGCCCATTTTCCAACTCCTAGATTGATAGACTGGGTCCCACTCTCAAAACTGCCTCTACCACCAACCCCCTCCCTATAAGAAGCTACCAAAAGTATCTCCTGCCGCAACCTCTCTTGGCTGCTACCATTTGCTGTGCAACTTGCTACTGGCCTGGCTGGTGCCCCTGTAGTGTGGGGTGCCTAGCAGTGCCTAATGGAGGGTCTGTCTTCCCTGTCCCCTGGTCTAGTGCAAGTGCACTCTTCTTCTGGGGTTAGTGTGGGCAGGAAAGTTTTGGATATGGTCGCAGATACCGGTGTGGTGGTTCTGTATGGGGAGTGTCTTTCTCCCCCTCTGCCCTGCCCTGCTGAGGCCTCATCTGGAACATTGCATGCAGTTCTGGGCTCCCTGGTTGGAGAAGGACAGGGAGCTGCTGGGGAGGGTACAACAAAGGGCTACGAAGAGGATTAGAGGACTGGAACATCTCTCTTATGAAGAGAGGCTGAGGGACTTGGGACGATTTAACCTAGAGAAGACTGAAGGGGGATCTTATCAATGCTTATAAATACTTCAGGGGTGGGTGTCGGAGGAAGGGGTGAGTGGTTTTTTTGGTGGTGCCAGGAGAAGAGGTAACGGGCATAAAATTGAATATAGGAAGTTCCAGCTGAACATGAGGAACTTTACTCTGGGGGTGGCAGAGCACTGGCACAGGCTGCCCAGAGAGGCTGTGGAGTCTCCATCTCTCGAGACATTCAGAACCCACCTGGATGCTGTCCTGTGCAGCCTGCTCTAGGTGAATCTGCTCTGACGGGGGTGTTGGACTAGATGATCTCCAGAGGTCCCTTCCAACCCCTGTCATGTGATTCTGTGATTCCTTGCAGCAAGGCTCTGTAGGCTGCTGCTTGGTGAAAGGATGAATTTTGAAATGCAGATTCTCTTCTAGCCTAAAGAGCTTATTAAAAAATGTAAATATTCATAAAGAGACTCAGACCTGTCTCCATTTGGTTAGTATGATCTCTTCAGGGAAGGTGAAGTGTGTTTATGGTAATCTTTATCACCAAACAAATGCAACTGAACAGATTTGTAAGATAGAAACAAGGTCACAATACCTGAGATACTCATTCCTGTTAGATATATATAGTTTAAAAAGATTTACAGATTTATGGGTTAGATAATTAAGCACCTGACTTTTTTAACAAGTATTGCAGGTTAGATTTCTAATTAGCACATCTTTCAATGAAAGAAAAATAAATTGTGCATAAAACTGTGTGATGTAATGTTTACAAAGTGAGCTTTTGATATAGGAGTTAAAAATAGGTCTAAATCTGTTTCAGTAAGCTCAAACACTGTGTATGGCTGTTTGTTACCTGGTTTTTTACAGATCAGGTACAGTACAGAAGAAAAAAATCTCAATGCCCCCTTTCCTTCTTGTTAAATAATTTGATATATTGAAGTTAAATATTAATTTAGGAAAGATTGTCCATTGAGTATAATCTCAAATGATAGCATATATTCCACAATCTTGAAAAAAGATGAAGAAATACCTTTAAATATATACATCTTCATACTGTCAATTTGCCAATCTCATGGTTACATCATCCCAGTATCATTTGTGTAACTGAACTAGATTCAAGAGATGGAACACATGGAAACTTCACCTCGGTTGTGCTGTAGCTCTTATTCTGAGCCGCTGTATTTCAGCAGTCAGTCCCACAGAAATTTACCCCATACTTTCCATATATATCAATATAAGTGGGACTCAATCTGTATGTTAAAGAACCCATAGAAAACTTCCATTGAGCCTTTGGGTCCCTGCATCATGGTACATGTCACCCTGAGGAAGCTGTATGTGGAGTTGTCAGAGACTATACCCCAAAGGAGCAATCTTTCTCTCATGAAAAATAAAGTCAATAAATATAATATTTTACAATCTTTGAGTAATTATATGTGTAAATGAGGAAGCAGAAGCATACAGAATGTGCAGTGTGACACTCAATTATATTTTAATGCAGGGAAAAAAACTAGTAAATACAGCTGGTATGATCTGGAAAGTGAAATATTGCATCTTTGGGTTGCATGTTCAGTGACTGAATTTAGAAGGTCTGCAATGCTCTGTCTCTAGTTCTTTCATCTAATGGGCAGCAAACCTCTGTGGCTCTTGAATATTAAGAGGGCTGTGTACTCTAAATAGTGGTGAGCTTCACCTTTACTACTATATAGAATACTTTGCAGTTAATGTTTTTTTTAAAAAAAATTACTTTTATAGAAGAAAATGCCAACAAAGAACATTTCTACAAAGAATTGCTGTAAATACTTGGACTTTTAAAATGTGCTGAAATTTTCTGTGCTTTGAGAAAGTAATTTTTTAATTATTTGTAAGAAAAGAAAGAAAGGGAGCCCATTAAAGAATCAAATGCAAATAGTAGAACTTGTGTTTCGGCTTTGTGTGCTGCCAGATGACTGAAATGCATGAGTGTTCCTTTTTTGTGCGCTTCAGAACTTGACTTTTAAAATATAAATTATTCTTTTTGCTTTCATTATTCAAGGGAAGGTTTTAGGTTTTCATCTCAAGAAGCTGCTTCAAGTTTTGGGGATGATCGTTTGCTGATAGAAAAGTTCATTGATAACCCTCGTCACATAGAAATCCAGGTCTGTATTATTATTATTATTACTGCTACTACTATTAATGAGCATTTGTTTGTTTATTTAATAAGGTTTGAACTCATAAATTAAAGTTCAAAACATTTCAAGAGCTTCACTAAAAAAGGCCTAAAGTCTGGTGTTTTCCTGTGTCTCGGGCCATTGCTCAAACTACATGGCTATCATGCACGATACAGTCTTCCTGTTTTTATTCTCCAGCCTTTCTTTAGCAGGAAGACAACGAACTGTACTTTATCTGGTGGGGGTGGTGTGTGGAAGAAAAAAAAGTTGGAGGCATCTGTCCTGAGGGCTGGAGCTTGAACTCTAGATCCTGATTGCAGTGTGTTGAGTGCAGCAGAGGATGTGGGAATTAAGCACTGCCGTGCTGAACGTTTTTCTTGCAAGCTCTAGGTGGTTTTGCCAGTGTTTTGGATACTGTTCTGAAGTATCTAATGCTCCTGGGAATTCAGGAGGATGTGTGTCCTATTTTGGGTAGGTTGTGGTTCAAAGTCAGGTGTATTCTCCTTAACTTCTGGACTGTGAACTTTTATTGGATCTAGTGTTAAACCCCATGTGCTAAGGTAAAACCAAGACCTGTGTGTTTCCAATAAACTCTTTTAAGAGAATTATGACTTGAAAATTTGTAATACGTTAGATCTTACGTAGGCAACTACATTGGGTTTGTCAATCGCCTTGAAATACTCCACAGATTTCTTGCCAGGAAAGATTATGTCCATTTCCTCAACAGAAGTATCATTAGCTTTTGTCCAAAATATGAACTCCTAAGTTGTGATGTGTTTTCTTTTCCAGTGAGAGCCTGAAGTATTTTGACAGTAGCTCAATAACTGAACGAAACAACAGTATATTTCATGGTGTGGATTGATTTGAGAGCAATATTTAACGTGGTTTTTTCTGCCAGATACGTGCCCACAACCTCATACTTCCTATGTTGTTTTTTCTGTGCACAGGCTAACTTACTGCATGTGTGAAGTTAAGAGACATTCTGTAAAAAATGAAATTTAAACCCCAATGTGTTCTCTTTCTTGTGTCTTGGAAAAGTGTTTATATAGTGAATATTTAGTTTCGGTATTTATCTTCGGTTACAAGAGATCAGATTTCTAAGAGCATCATCTTATATTCTCTTGCTATGGCTAATAATTTTTGGCTACCTAAGTCTTTGCTTCCTTTTTTTTGTATGCAGATGAGTACACTTGAAAGATCTATTCCTTTCAGTGGTTGCAGATTTGGGAGCTTCAGCAGGTTCCTATTGACTCTCTGAAGTTACATGAGTTGGGGGCAGATTTTATGTTAGTTTGATCCCTTCAGGTTTAAAAAAGGTGACCTAACCCCCTACTCCTCTACCCCCAGCAAAAGTACTGTATTAAAGAGTAATTTTATCTAGATGAAACATAATAGTTTTGCCATTAATAATTTATAATTCTGTTTATCAGGGTACAATGAATGTTGTTTTCCTTACATGTGCACTTTGATGGTACCCTTTAACAACATCATAGCGTATCATTTTAACTTCATGTTCTAATCAACTTTAGGACATTGACCTTGATTCATTTTCAAGCTGCTAAATATACAAACAATTTGAGACCAGATGCCAAATATTTATTAATTTAGCAGTAACTTAAATAGAACTTTTTTTAACAGTCTTGTATAGCTCCAAAGCATTGGTACTTAAAATTGTTAAATAAGGGGTTTCCTGTGTCTAACTATAAAACAATCACTTTGTAAAACATGAGAAAAGACTAAAACAATTAACAGGAAAATAGAGTCCAAATAGACTTTATGCTTGAACTGATTTGAAGTCTTGTTCTCCTGAAATATCTGATATAAAGGGCTTGAGTTTAAAGTAAGAGTACACAGAACGTCCCAACTCTTACTTGGCTAAATAGCAGCCCTACAACTGGAAGTGGAATTCAGCTGAATCATGTGGGGAGAGGTTGCAAGATATTATATTTAATTCTTTTGGCATATAGCCGTACATTGTACACACTAATGCCATAATCATCTAATCCCACAAAGCAGGACCTTTTCTTTTAGGAATATTTAGATATTTAGAAAAAAGCTATAACTTTGGCATGCATTTTTAGTGAGGTGTGCACTGGAATATCATATCATCTCAAAGATGATGGTTGCAACGTTTTGTAGATGTCTTCTGAGAAGTAATTGTTTTATCAAGTGTTTTCTTTAGTTTCACAGAATCACAAGGTTAAGAAAGACCTTTAAGATCATTGAGTCCAACTGTTCCTGTCCTATGCTAAACCATATCCCTAAGTACCTCATTCTACCTGTCTTTTAAACACATCCAGGGATGGTGGGTGACTCAACCCACTCCCTGGGCAGCCTGTTCCAGGCCCTGACAACTCTTTCAGTGAAGAACTTTTTCCTGACATCTAATCTGACCCTGCCCTGGCACAGCTTTGTGCCATTTCCCCTTGTCCTGCCTCCCGTCACCTGGCTGAAGAGACCATCGCCCTCCTCTCTACAACCTCCTTTCAGGTAGTTGTAGGTGGTGATAAGGTCTCCCCTCAGCCATCATTAGTTTGTGATAATGAAAACAGTGGACCCAAAGCGAAAGTAAAAGCCTAATGCTAGATGTTGTTTATTCTACTTATTATGTTTTCATAGTAGTTATGCATGTCATTCTTTTTTTTTTTTTCTTTTCTTTTGAGCCATATTAATTGGTAATGGAAAAAACATTTATTTTAAGTTTCAGGTTGCAGAAATTATGTAGGATACAAGAAATATCTTGAAGGGAAAGAAAATATTTACTACTTGGCTTGAAAAATATTTTATTATCCCCTTCAGCACAATAGAGAGGAGAGAGAAGCACAGGAACCAATTTGTATTGCAGTGTCTTAGGGCTTTTTGGTGAGGCTGTTGTAGGCTTCCTAACAACGAAACCGAAGTGCTCACAAGGAATCATAGGAATCGTTCTACTTACAGGACAGTGATTCTCCCATCAAGGACCATGCTATGCCCTAGAGTTGGTATTTAAATATTAACAAAAGAACAGCAACAACAAGTTTTTTTTTAAAAAGAAATTTCTTGTCCTCCCAAATGTGTTTCTGTAGAGCTCTGTGATGTTCAGTTCTGGGCTGGATGGGTTAGGACTTGGTTAAGCAGTTGCTTTAGGTGCTGCTGTGGTGGTGTTGTGTGTTTCTGGGTTTTGTGGTTTGGTTTTGTTTCGTGGTGGGTTTTTTCCTTCCTTGTTTGGTTGGCTTTTTTGTTTGGTGGTTTTTTTGTTTGTTTATTTGTCTTTGGTTTGTTTGGGTGGGTTTTTTTTTTTCTTTGTTTTGTACTGAGTTGCCTGTTGCTGATTCTAGCAGCTGGCTGGAGTTACCCTTGTGCTGCTGGACAGGGAAGGAGCCTTCCGGGACAGCCTGTAGTTTAGGAACTCCCAAAGCCATCAGTCTGATAGAACACTTCAGAGGGGATTTTTTTTTTCCTCTAGAAAGCACCATAAATCTATCAGAATGCAACAGAATTTGTGAGGAAGAGTGAAGCCTGATCCTACAGGGCGCAGGGCTCTCTGGGTCTGATGCCGCACGGCGCACGCCTCGTTTTCAGCCACGTCTACCCAGGTTCCGCATGCATCAGCACACATTGGAGTCATAGATGCAGGAATTCATCTTGCTTAGAGCCATACCAGGTCTCTAGTGCTAAAAGGAATAATAAATAATACAGATTACTTGTCACAAATGTGAGTAGATATGGCTGAGTTCATGCAGTTTGAGGGAGATTGTCTCCTTTTTTTTTTTTAAATCTGGTCTGTTTTCAGTGTAGAACTGCACTGTTAAAGAATGAAGCATGGATGTTGGCACAAGCTTCTACAGGTCAGAGCAGAAAGATGGAAAAAAAAATAGATTAGAAGGAAAATTTTATGAGGAAGAAAGGGAGCAGGTGTGGTCTGCAATGAAAGAAATTGTTCCAAGAATAAGTGTAGAGTGTCATAGAATCATAAGATTGGGAGAAGTCTACCTGAATCTTTGAATCTGGTATCCTGCAATTGGACATGGCTGCATCATACGGCTGGTTTCCTAAAGGGATAGAGTTTTTTCACTTCCAGTTTGAAGTTGCAGAATCAATTGAGAGTTCTGTTATGCCAAAGTTCTGGGGTTTTTTTAACATATAATTTATGTAGCTGGATCTAGATGCTTGACCATATGTTTAACTCTCCGTGAACTGAAGCTGTGGCCAAGAACTGTAGCTGACACCTGGTTTTTGAGAAATCCCGTAAAACTATTCCTTTAATTTCCATTTAAAGTATTGAGGAAGTAGCAAATTTTATTAAGATTGCAAAGTTTCAGAAGATTTTTCTTCTTTGTTAATGATAGGGTGCTGTGGTTTGCTTACTGAGTAAAGTCTTGTTAGCCAGATTAGCTTGTTTCTAAAAACTTGTGTGTATTCAGGAGCGATATTTGGCATCCTTTGAGGATTTTCTTTCCCTCATTGATACAAGATACTGCTAAACAGTATGTTTCTGAGTAATTTCGTTGTGCAATACAATTTAAAATGCTTGAAAATGTAGTTTTAATTTCAGTCTTGATTTCTGAAGCTTTGGGGAGCTTCTCACTAATTTTGGTGTGGGATTTTTCCATATATAGACTCTATAAATACAGCTTTAAATTAATCCAGTTTAGAATTTGAAGGAGCATTCAATTAGTATTTCATATAGAATTAATTTACTACACTAGCATTTTTCCCAACCTTTATTTCTAGATTTGGGGGGGGGAATTAATCTAACTCAAAGCTACCTAATAGGCAAAAATCCATTGGCATATATCTATATGTTAATAGTAGCATGTTATTGTTTCAGGTTTTAGCAGATAAACATGGTAATGCCTTGTGGTTGAATGAAAGAGAGTGCTCCATTCAAAGGAGAAACCAAAAAGTTGTGGAGGAAGCACCAAGGTACGTATACTGTAATGTTGATTCGGCTTCATAGTTACTGAAAGCATTTAGAAAGGTGGTGATTTTATTTATTGTATAAGCAAGCAGGTTTTATTCTCTTAAAAATGTCAAGGAAAGTGTTTAAGTTAGCCATTTGACTGTAATGCAGTTTTTGATGTTGTACTTGAAGGTGTTTTGATCCTGCTCCACGATACCTTTGTGTAAGAAGACTACAGGTGTTGCAGAGTTAATGTTTTGTTCTTTTTTCCATTTCCTTATATAAAATGGATATGGATCTTACCAATCAAATCTATGTAGTGTGTAAGTTGGCTTTTTAAATGTATCTGAAATTTTTTTCCTTTTCTTTGTCATTAAATCTTTGGATTTAAGAGTAAAATAAAATATGGAATAAGCATTTTATCACAGATACAGGTATTTGACTGTATTATAGTAATTGTAAGATGACCGGGTAATACTGTCTATTTCCATTTGAAATGGAATATCAAGTACTAAATACCCTGTGCCACTTCTAGTACCATTCATGGTAGCAAACTATAGTTGTAGGTGTCCAGTAACTCCAGCATATTATATCATCCTTATCCCACTGATTCCACATGGAGTTGAAATACACTGCTGCTATGCACAGTGTGGTCTCACTGTTTTCTGTTGCAGTGCATTCATCAGAGAATAGGTGTAGAGAAAAGGGCAGAAGGAAGTTCTGATTTCAGAAAACCAGACAGAGGTGTTTCACTAACCATGGGAATTCCCAGTTTAATGTGTTGGCCAGTGTTGTGGTGGAATGGGTTTGCTATTATTTTGTAGTATAGAACTATGTGATGCAACAGATTAGGATGTGAGGAAAAATACATAATTCAAATAATTGTTATTTTTAGGCAGCATGTAAGTTAAGAGTGGATTGTAACTGTGTGATCAGCATTGCTTACCCACGTAGATTTTAAATGAAAAAGGAAAATTTAAGGATATAAACTCATTAATAAAAGCTTTAAAAAGCTGATAAAAGCTTGAATATAGCTGTTGTTGCTTCCTGTAGTGCTTGTGGATTTATCAGAAGCCTTGTGGCTAAAGACTTTACTGTGTTTTTCTTTGTGAAATGTGAAGGCTCCAGGCCCTGATATAATGTGTGTGAGCTGAAATGTATACCTAAGCGCTTGAGGGGAGTGTTTTGCCTTAGGATGACATGTAAGGTGCTGCCTGCCACTACTGCCTGCTCATTCTCCCTAACTCCGGTCAATTAAAAGTAGTGATACTGTCTTTCTCTCACCAGCCAGCTGTGATGTGTGTTCTTTCATCAGAAATAACAGCCTTTTAGCTTTCTTGGAATTTTCTCTGTTGGAATTGCCAGTAAGTTTTGTAATTCTTTCCTGTAACTCTGCAAAAGAGTGTGGGCAAGTCAATAGCTTCTAAAATTGGGCAAAAAAATTGTTGGATGTTTTAGGCTCTGCCAGACACTTACTGACAGCTTTGGAAGCCTTATCTGCCTTACAGCTACTTGCAGTTGGTTGTAGAATCCATATATTTACAAAGGGTTCAAAGATCGTTGCAGGAAAGCAGGACGCTAACCTCTGAGAGACACCACAGAGACCCTAAAGCCTGAAGTCAGCTCTTACTGTGGGTGCTGTTTAGTTAGTCTCATTGATTAAAGACTCCTGGAAGCACTTCTACTTGGGCAGTTGGGTGGAGGAAAAACGAAGTCCTCAGTAGCCCTTTCTTTCTCCTGTTTTAAATGGTAGCTGTCATTAAGTGCTCTGAGAGAGCGTGAAGCTTTTTTCTTTCAGGAAGCCCAGGCCATAGGGATGCTGTGCCCTCTTGATTTCCTTTTTTCCCCCCCCTATGATGATGTTTTCCTAAGTACCTAATTTGAGACCAATTGTTGAGGGGTTTTTGACTTTGATGATGAACTGGTTCTCTCTTGAACCAACGGTGTGGTGTTTGCTCCTCTGCACATCAGCCCTTTCCTGATTTTCAGGTGCTGTCCTGGTGGTGGTCTCTCCTGGACCTCTTTCTCGTGTTTTCCTGAGGTCCAAGCCTCCTTGTTTGGTGAGGGGAAGGGAGTACTGGATTTGTCCTTAGGACAAGGGGGAATGGCCTCAAGCTGCACCAGGGCAGGTTCAGATTAGACTTTAGGAAAAAATTCTTCACTGAAAGGGTTGTTGGGCATTGGAACAGGCTGCCCAGGGAGGTGGTTGAGCCACTTTCCCTGGATGTATTTAAAAGACAGGTAGATGAGGTACTTAGGGATATGGCTTAGTAGAGGACAGGTACGATTGAACTCAATGATCTCAAAGGTCTTTTCCAACCTTGTGATTCTGTGATAATCTCTATATTTTTTTAAAACCAAGTCTGCAGCTGTTGAATTTACTGTATGGGATTATTTGGTGCTTAGATGTCCAGTTTTCCTAGTCTCTTGTTAAAAAACCCTGAATGCTCTGTTTGAGGAGATAATGCTCTTTTGTTTATGCTCTGACCTTATTCAGGGGAGCCCTGGTGTTTATGGTGGTCAATCCCCAAGTTTCAAATAGGGGATCAACAAACTCCCATGTACCCTTTTAACATAGTTGTCCTACTCTGTTCTGGAAAGCACAGACACTAAGATACATCTGGTCGTCTCTAGGTTTTTAGTTACTGCTGAGTAAAGTTAGTGCTATGCAAAACTTGATTTACAGTAACTTTATTTGCTTCTGGCTTCACACCTTTTTAGAAGACACTGTTGGCTTCTCATTTTGCCACAGAGACTGAAATTTAAACACATGACTAACATTTAATAGTCTGTTGTTGTTCCTTAGTTCAGTTTTTGTTCCTCCTCTGCCCAAACTCTTCTTATTCATTTTCAGAGTCAGTTGCTATGAGACTGTGTCCTTTGGCAAGGAAAAATATGAAGGTGTGGTTGTATTTTCCTGTCTGCTTGAGGGAGTAATAAGGGATTCTTCCCTGTGTGGAGGAACAAGGCCTGTAAGCTTATCAGAAAATCCATTGATCTTTCAGGAACAATCTAAAGCAAATGTGTCAGTGGAAAGTAAATATCCAAGAGCCTTAACTGACTTCCTATTCCATAACTGGAGCTCCACAGAGTGCTCTTAAGCTTTATTTCAGTAGGGGCAGGTGCCCTGGCTAACCATTTCAGAATCTGTTAGAGCCTTTTTAAAGCACTTAAAACTTTTGCCTCACCATGTGGGTGAAGGAATGTCCAGCTGTTCAGAGGCACTTGGTTATCTGTACTATTTGATGCCCAAAGTTAAAATTTTGGAACATTACAGGGAAGTGCCACACAAAGGCCTTTCCATGCACCATGATCATCCAGCACTGTCCTCAGGTTGGAAGAGACCTTTAAGATCAACCATTAACCCAGCACTACCAAGTCCACCACTAACCCATGTCCCTAAGCACCACATCTACATGTCTTCTAAACGCCTCCAGGGACTCAACCACTTCCCTGGGCAGCCTGTTCCAGTGCTTGACAACTTTCTCAGTGAAGAAACTTGTCCTAACATCCAATTTAAATCTCTCCTGGTGCAACTTGAGGCCGTTTCCTCTTATCCTGGCACGTGCAACTTGTGAGAAGAGGCAGACCACCTGTCTACACCCTCCTTTGAGGTGGTTGTGGAGGGTGGTAAGGTCTCCCCTGAGCCTTCTTTTCCCCAGACTAAACAACCCCAGTTCCCTCAGCTATTCCTTATAAGACTTGTGCTCTAGACCCTTCCCCAGCTTCATTGCCATTCTTTGGACATGCTTCAGCACCTTGGTGTCATTCTTGCAGCGAGGGGCCCAAAGTCGAATGCGGTATTCGAGGTGTTAAACCTCTCTGCATTTTTAGGCCTTTCCTTGACAAGTAATGACAGAACAGGGCCCTGCCATTGTGTTCTGTGCTAGCATGCAAGATCTGTGTTAGCGTCCCCAGTGAGCAAGTCCTTAGAACTTGCTAGCTGCCTCCTTTGATTGTCTCTGCTTTTCTCCAGTGATTCTATGCCCTTTGGGTTAAACCTTAGCATCCAAGACTTTGAGAATAAGGTGATTCTTAGGACAGTCTCTCAACAGTTCCCCAAAATTCCTGGAGTTTCATCTTGGGCACACACACCATTTGGTGTGTGTGTGTTTGTGCTGGGTGGGTTTTTTTTCCGAGCTGCGTTCATTCAGAGTTGAGATTGCCTTATCTATCTTAGATGTTAGTTTTGTAGTGTCGTTTTCAATTGAAAGATGTACTTTCAGTTTTAGTTCAAAGTACAAAAATATTTGTTTCTTTTTCTGCCTGTGACAGAAAGATCTAAGAGGCAGGAGATGAAAAAGGAGACTGGTTTACCAGTAAGTGACTGCATTAGAATGCAAGTGAAACTGTTTCTGTGACTCTTTTTGCATGCTGCATTGTTAGTTTCTCTCAGGAATATTTCTATCCTTGGAAGGTGCACAGACAGCAACTTCTTTCACTTTCTCTGAGCACTAAGCTCTCTGAAAGATCTCAGTGTGATACCAAGTACTTCAGGATCATATTCCAGATGAACTGCCAAGGTGCTGCTTAAAGCCACTGACAATTTCAGTGAATGTATATAGACAGGATCTTAGCAGAAAGGTATGTTACTGAACCTGACTCCATGTACAAGCTCTCCTTGACACTATTCTGCGAGTAGGTACATCAGACGCTGCCTAGAAACCCTTGAAGAATTTGGAGTTAAGAGAAGCAGGAGCCTGTTATGTTTGTGAGTGTGTACATGATTTGAATGTGGGTGCAGTTTAGATGTGGAGGCAAAACTGTTCTCAGATACTTTAGCATATTTATGCCTGTGGTGTGGGTAGTACCTATAGATTACCTCAAAGGAGAATGGCTTTTGTAGGTAAGTATTTTTTTAAACAAACAGTATGCCTAACTATTTCCTAAGAGCAGGTAAACTGACTTTGAAATCTAGAAAATGAAAGTCCTGTTCTCTCCCAGGGTAGTGGTATCTTCAGAGGAAGGGTAAATGTTACTGGCAATTTTTTGTTTTGGCCTAAGATGAGCAGTAAATTTCCACTGACAGTGTAACTGTACCTTTCAAAATCTCAACCTCAGCTGTGAGTGAATCACAGAGTCACAGAATCGTAGGGGTTGGAAGGGACCTCGAGAGATCATCGGGTCCAACCCCCCTGCCAAAGCAGCTCCCTGGCTCATATTGCACAGACAGGCGTCCAGATGAGACTTGAATATCTCCAGAGAAGGAGACTCCACCACCCCCCTGGGCAGCCTGTGCCAGGGCTCTGTCACCCTCACTGGGAAAAAGTTCTTCCACATGTTGGTGCGGAACTTCCTGTGCTCCAGTTTACAGCCATTGCCCCTTGTCCTGTCCCCACAGACCACTGAAAAGGGGCTGGCCAATTCCCCCTACATCCCATGCCTAAGATATTTATAAACACTAATTAGGTCCCCCCTAAGTCTTCTTTTATCCAGGCTGAACAGTCCCAGCTCACTCAGCCTTTCCTCATAGGGGAGATGTTCCAGACCCCTAATCATCTTCGTAGCCCTTCTCTGGACTCTCTCCAGGAGGTCCCAGTCTTTTTTATACCAGGGAGCCCAGAACTGGACACAATACTCCAGGTGGGGCCTGACCAACGCAGAGTAGAGGGGGAGGATCACCTCCTTCGACCTGCTGGCCACACTCTTCCTGAGGCATCCCAGGATCCCATTGGCTCTCTTAGCCACCAGTGCACACTGCTGGCTCATAGCCAACCTGTCATCAACCAGGACCCCCAGGTCCTTCTCCACAGAGCTCTTCTCCAGCAGGTCATCTCCCAGCCTGTACTGATACAGTGGGTTATCCTCCCCAGGTGCAAGACTTTACACTTGCTCTTGTTGAATTTCATTAGGTTTCTCCCTGCCCAGCTCTCCAGCCTGTCCATGTCTTGCTGGTAGTGTGAAGGTGGTTGGAGGTATTTTGGGAAACATTACCTGATGAACTAGAAGCGGAGAGGTAGTGTCTTGCTCACGTCGTCATCTCTCTGGATGTAGAAACAATGGAACAAACCAATGGCATTTTCTTTGATCAACTTTACAATAGCTTGAAGCAGGTCTTAGGAGTGAAATGTCAGGTCTGGTCTTACTTTTTCTTTTTGGTGCTTTTATCTTGTGAATCCTTTTTATTTTGCAGTCTTCGTGCTGCCCTAGGAGATACGTGGTCAAAAGAATAACAGGTGTATGGGTGAGAAGAGGTTTGAAGTCAGGTTTTTGCCATTGTGTTACCAAGTGATGCCTCATTAGATCGGATGAGTTATTTCAGTTGTAAAAGGTGCATTGTTCAAGATTGTGTTACCAAGTGATGCCTCATTAATGTGTATGAAATAATGTGTATGAAAGGCAAAACAGCTCAGTGGAACAGGAAAACTTTGGTTAATTAACCTAGCTGATTGCAGGGATGATCTAGTCATTTTAGAGCATAAAGCTTAACCATGTGGCAGAGATCGAGTTTAGCAGTGTGACACCTCTGTTCCATTCTTTGGCTACAGCAGGAGGTGAACAGAGAGATCTCAGACCTACATTTAACAAACATAGGGAAGACACCACTTTAATAAAGGGGAGTAACTGCCTTTCATCCATATGAGAAGTAATAATAGTCATTCTAGAAATAGAATATGAAGCTGATATTAAAAAGGTTCTGTCCTTCATAAGCCACTCCTTGACCTTTCATGATCAAAGCCCTGCAGAAACCCCAGACTGAATTATAGATTGTTGATTTGGTGTAATGTATTTGCCTCTTAGTGAATTGAGATAGGAAGCAACATGAAACTCTTTTACATTAACAGTGGCTATTTTTGAAAGGTATGACAGAATTTGAACATCTTTTTCCATTGATCTGGTGTAGGATCTGACGGCTTTCTTGGGATCAGACTTGACTTCCTTTTCCTGTTGTTTGCCAAGATACAGTTTTTTTCCCCCTAAATTCTGAAAATGCCTACCCTGCCATCCATCAGAACCTGACCATATGAGCACTGGAAGTAGCACTTGTCCATGTAAAGAAAAGGATTCCACAGTCTCCTGGTTTGGTTTGGTATTTCCTTGCTTTGGGTGTCATGTCTCATATGATTTGTTGTAGCAGAAGACTTTAGCTCTTCTGTGAATTCAGGTGTTGGTGAAAAAATCTATAGTAACTACTGAAAGGTCAAGTCCTGGCCCAGCACTGGCTTGTGTCTGAGTGTGGTTGTGGGCCCCAGAATTTGATGGGGCCATTTCAGGTACACAGAGGGTCCTGATTGCCCCTTTGCAAAATTAGGACTTGCTCTTGAGGACACCTCAATGCAATACGTAACATTTGGTGGTTTTGTTTTAAACAGTAACAGTGGTAAGGTAAAAGTTAATTCCTATTCCCTTAACTTGGCTATAATCTTTTAAAAGTACTTTTTTCATGTGCCTAATGTAAGTCACTGCAGAAATATAATTGTGTTTATAAGCTCGTATAAGATCAACAGCTAAACATTGTCTTTCATTGAAGGTCATTGTATCAGGGTGAGGGGCAAACAGCTTCACAGCTTTAATGGAAAACCACAGAAAATTGTCTAGCTCTAAACAACCTGCCTAGGATAATCTAGGTCTGAATTTGCAGGATAGAGGAGAGTAACAGGCGGAGTATGTACCTTCCTGAGCCATTTGAGTCACTGGGTCAGTGGAGGTGGCACGTTACGCCTAGAATGAGAAGGCTTGGCGTTGGGCAGTGCTCATGGTAGCTCCCAAGGTGGCAACTGAGCTGCTCTTGGGGTGCCCTTGAGTGTATCCAGGGTTTGTGGAAAGGAATGAATAGCAATTAACAAACATGAATAACTAGTCGTCAGCTTACAAGTAAAGCCGAGAGGGGAAATACAGGATATGAAGGTTTAAGTTGTCATATTGGTGACAGTGCTTTAGTTAGAATGCCAAAAGTTCTTTGTTGCAATCTTACCTATAGAAGCCTGGATAATTAAATAATTAATTCAGTATTTTTAATTGCATAGAATATCAGTGAAACAGACACACTGACAGAGTAAGAAAACGAAGTCTCTGTAGAAATCATGTCTTGTATTTTGACATTCATGTTTCCAGTGGATGCATTCTTAGTTCGCTTTTTCTGCAAGTAGATATACCTTCTAAAATAGCATGGATTTGTATGTATTTACTTTCTTCTGACTTGCATTATCAGAGATATTAGTGTTCCAACAATGTTGTCTTCAGCTATTCTATATTTTAGCGAACACTGTTATTTATCCTGAATTTCCTGTACATTAGCAGTAATTGCAAAGCATTCAGCATATCTTTTAAGGAGCAATATAAATGTAAAGACATACATTTGACAGTCTTGACATGTCATCATAACTTAAAATAATGATGCTGTCTTCTTCTGGTGGTAATGTATGCAGAAGGTGATTTTTTTAAAACTAAAGAAAAACATTGTTTCTGTATTGTAGCACTTTTCTAGACCCTGAAACTCGAAGAGCCATGGGAGAACAAGCAGTAGCTCTTGCCAAAGCAGTAAAATATTCCTCTGCTGGAACAGTAGAATTCCTTGTGGACTCCAGTAAGAATTTCTACTTCTTGGAAATGAATACTAGACTTCAGGTAAGAAAAACAGCTTTGCAGATTCAGAAAAGGGTTATTTAAAGAAACAGAACATAACCTCCCTCCATACTTTGGGGTCTGCTCCCACAAAGACTGGCACATAACTAACTTGATGCCCGTCAGCGCTTCCCGCTGAACGTACAAGCTCTGCTGAGTTCAGGGAGCCTGCCTGCGCCAGGCGCCGCCGCACCGGCAGCAGCAGCAGCGGGCCCCGGGCAGCGCTCAGGAGTTCAGAGCTTTCGCTCTTTCCAACGCTTGACCTAAAGACCTTGCAAGAGGTCACTGGTAAGTGCCACTGTGAGTTCACCGTCAGTGGCTGGCCACTGTGCTCTTGATGCTTGTCCCCCCTGGTCCCTGAAGCTTCATTATTTATTTATTAATACATTGATGGCTTGCTGAGTTTCCCTAGGGGGGGTGATTAACGTTGTACCTGTTTATCAGCAATAAACCCGTGAGCGACCCGCATCCGACTGAAATGATGACTGGAATGCCACTGTGGAAGCAGCATGCTGACACAGTGGAGGGATCTCCTTGAGAGAGTCCA
>VZTU01002692.1:49618-69097 GCA_013400835.1 Zapornia atra | reverse complement strand
CCTACTCTCACGTGGAGCAACGTTCCCAAGTCTGCCATTATGCTGCTGGCATTTACGTTTCTCCACCATCAACACATGTTGTGACTCCCAAAGCACTTGCCTGACCCCAGCAGCCTTTGTATTATCCCCTTCCCCCTTCCTAACTAGTTTAAAGCTGGATCAATGAGCCCTGCCATCTCCTGGGCAAGGATCCGCTTTCCTCTTTGGGACAGGTGAGCCCCATCAGCAGTACTCATGCCAGGAGCAGAGTACACCATCCCCTGGTCAAAAAACCCGAATATTCCAAAAAACCCGAATATATGCTATATTGTTTGGGTTAGGATGGAAAAAATACAAATAACTGAATATTGTACAAAGGAAAGGGGAATGGGAGCATCTAATGTGCTATCACAAAGTGGAAAACATGTTGTTTACAACTGATGAAACAGACCTTGGCTGTGTCCTTTTAATGGCCAGCTATTCACACAGCAATATGCACACCAAGTTCAGAGAGAATAAAATGCCTATCCATAAAAAGTGAAATAAAACTTGCAACCCTCTTCAGGGTAACCTCTCCAGAGCTCAGACCTCTGTAAGCAATCTGTATGGATTCCCAGTAAAGGGTCCAGTATGATGTTTGTAAGAAAATTACCACTCCCCGGAACACTCTTGGTGTTTTCATTTGTTTGGGGTATTTTGTATGAATTTTAAGTAATGGAGAAATTTAAGATAATTGTGGTCTTCCGAGCTTGTTCTCAGACACTGATAATTTTCCTTTAGGCAGGCACAAAATTCTTGGTTCTGAGGAGGGACAGCCAAAAAATACAGCAGTAACAATTAAAATTTCTTCTTTCATAATGGTTATAGATGCATTAAGGTATATAAGCTCTAGGGTCAGTATAAGCCTTGCTCAGCTTTCTTTTAAAGCATTGGGAGTAATAAAGACTTCCATTTTATCTTCAGTGAAATACTACTGCTGAAATATCACCTCATTTTTGATGTCAGCAGTTATTTCTTTTCACCTCTGTGATGTCAAATGGGAATTATTATTATTAGAGTGACGCCTTCCTAATGATGCTGTAAAAAGGAGAAACTGAAAAACTCTTCCCACCAAACATCTATATTCTCCTCCCTTCTCCATAGGCTAAAGCAGATGGGCTCAACCAAATTCCATTCTTCAGCTAGTGCATTAAACAGACAAATCAAGAGGCACACTTAAACATTTAGAAGCAGAAGCATAATGGCTTATTTGGCTTTATAGTGGCGTATCCACACTCTGAACGATAGAGAAAAAGGACATTTATACTATAGGAACTCTTTCTGAGAAATATGGCCTCAAACTTTCTGTTTGTTTTCTGTTCTAGAAGGTAAAACCAACAAATCAGCATCCAGATCGCCATCCAGATGTCATTGCACCAGGTTGAGTCAACAGCTCCAGGGAATGAAAGCCTCTTGTGATGGTCCCTTGTTCAACTACTGGCTTAACGTATGGCATACTGGAGAATGGACACATCACTGAAACGCTCTGTACCTTTGTTGTCCCATTTTGTCAAATGATCAGGTACAGAGGAACCTTGCTTTATATGACAGCAAATGATACCAAAAAATTTGGCTTTTGCAGAAATGATGGGCCTTGAACCTTATGTAACCACATAGAAAGTCAGTGAAGAGCATCTGCAAAGTGGTGCCATCTGTGTGAGCAAATGTGGCATTTTGATTTGCTAATACTTTCACTTTGGTCCAAATACAAAGAGCTACAGTGCATAAATATTCCCTACTGGTTTTGCGTGCTTTTATTAAATGTTATTGCTTCACACCAGTTGGTAAAGCTTGGAGATCTTTAGGGTGGAGAAATCTATGGTGGATATGGAGAAAAAGTATTCATCAAATTGAAAAAACAAATCTCTCAAAATTCGTTTGGTTTGATGTATGAAAGACAAAGTTTGCAAGGAGCCCAGCCTGCTGCCAGCCATGGATGTGGACGCCACCAGCCCTGGTTGTCTCCCACAAGAAGTTGGCAGGAACAGCCTCAGAGAGGCAGGAAAGTGTTTTTATGCTGGTAAATAGCTTCTTTTTCTTTCAGAGGAAAAGGACTCTGGAGTAGCTCTTCTAAAGCCAGTGGTAGCCACGTTGAGAGCAAGAGTGCATCTTTTTCTGGGTCTTCTGTGAAGATTCTGTTAAACTTTATACTATCTGATCTGAATACGTTTTTATTTGGCATCTCATTTTGCCTATTCAGGGCAACCATCAAAACAAAGGAAGTACCAGCCTGAGAAAATGAAGTGTGATGTGCTGGAACACAGAGATGATTTGACAATATTCATGCACTGGGAAGAAAGGTTGAGGATGAAGTACAGCATGTAATCACAGTTGGCTTTGACACAAACAGCCATTGTTATCTTTGGCAAGTTACTTGATCTCTTGGTATGTCAGCACTTTCCAGTCTCAGAGGAGTTTTGCAAAAGTACATTCATTAATATAAATGACATTATAAGCAATAGGGAAATGCCAATAACACATAATGCCTTGTGCAGGTAAGAACCTGCACAAAAAGTAGAAGAAAGTTTAAAAACCATGAGGGAATGATGGGTTTAAAAATAAATGAGAAGATGGTTCATGATGAGGCAAAATCCTAAGTTGGTGTTTATCTCATTGCTGCACAATGCAAATAAATTAATAATATTATATCAGTAAGGAGAGCAGGGAAAAAAAAGGAACTTTGAAAAGGATTCGACTTTAACAGGAGAAAGAAGCATCCTGATCCTTATGAATTGTGGGCAGCTAACAGTTCAGCATGCACTAAACACAATAATGATGAAGGAAAAATTACAGGGAAGTAATTAATAATGACAATATTTAGTGTTTTAAATATTTCCAGCTGTTTGTAAAAGAGATTTTTCTCTACTATTTTTTAAATTTCAAAGAACATGAGATTGTAAAAATGTATTAATGAGACCCAACTTGTGTAACTGATAAGTCAAACGTGCTGTACAACTTCAGCTATTCAAGGGAACATGCGTGGTGGCCTTTCCTTTGTAGAATGAATGTGGAGACAGGCAACAGTCCACAGCTTTAGCTACCTGAGTGCATTAACTATGTTTTTTCCTGGTGTCTGTTACACAGGAACGGTACAAAAGGAGCTTCTGCTTGCCCACTAATACACTAATTCCCACTAATTGCCTGTGACAGATCACAGTATAATGAAAGTAGTATCTGAGTGCAAGTTCTACATTTGTTGGAACAGCTTTACTCCTAGAAGATACTTTTGTTTAGAATTTTCATGCAATTCTTCAAGAAAATATTTACTTGTAGAGGCAACAGTGAAAAGTGGTCTCTTGCAAAAATAAATCTTCTCTCTCTAGTTAACCCATCACAGCTCCACAAAAGCTAAATACACATACATGTTTCCAAAAAATGTCAGGATTATACCCTATGACTATCAATTCAAGACGTATATTTTCTATTCAATAGCTGTTGATCTCATGTTACCAGATCAAGACCATGTGCAACAAGAAGAAACAAATTTTCTCAAATGCAAAATTTACTGAAACACAAGTTTAATGACCTTTCATTCAGCTTCATCTTAGCTCTAAATTTCATTAACTGTTTCACTCTAAATGAAGTTTTACCAGAGGAAACATGACACTGCTTCTTACAAGTACTTGCTGAAGAGCAGGAAGATGTACTCATCTATGTTAGCTTATTATTAGTTACATTTTTTTCAGTGCATGAGCTTACTGTCTCATAGAACCATACTTTGGACAAAAATTCTGAACTGTTGGAAACGGTAGAGATAATTAATAAAGCTATTAGCTTCTGCATTTGCACATCTAATACAATGTTTACATTATGAAAGGGAGGTGGGCCAAAATACCCACTGGCAGCAGTTACAACTAAGCCAAGTGGAGCAGCGATGTTGGCAGCAGCATCTGTCTGTCCTAGAGCATATTCTGGCTGGTGATTCTTCACAGACTACCATGTGGTTTTCTTTGCTCCTACGTAAGGCATGTTCCCACCCATTAATAAGCAGTGGCAGACAGCATTGGTGCATAACTTAAGAAAACTCTGTGGACTGAAGACCTCTCTTTTTGAGTAGCCATTGCCACCTGCACTATTAGTTTACACATCTAGATAATTAGTGCTAATTATGAAAGGGTAACATTTTGTATCTCTATGACTCAGTAAAACTTGTTTCTTGAAACTATACCAGATTTGGCGTGGAGATGATCTCTTTTGAATATTTTATTATGGATCAGAATAAATCTTGTTCTCATAGTTTTCTTAAACTGTTCTATCCACTGACTTTAGGAAAAGGTAGCTGCAGAATTATACCGCCTAAAGATCACAATCAGAGGCAATTGCTGCTAATTTGGTATAATATTATCTTTTCATTTCACCTATTCTTTGATGACAGAATTTACGAAAATAGTAGTTCTCCCAGAAAGTAATGTGTTTCCTCATTTTTATGTTTTCTTCCCTTTCACAACTCAGCTTGTGACTTCCTCTCTAGAAGCTGGAACACCCTGCAACAAAATCAGAACTCTGAAGCCATATGAACATTTAAGACAATATCCGAGGAGAAACACATTCTGATACAGTTGTCATGAATACACTACTGCAGTCACCATGAGGAATGACCAAAGCTTGAATCTTTCTTTTAGAGAAGACTGCTATTAAAAAAGCCTTTACTATAATACTAACTGGTTAGTTTCATTAGTGCTACTGCAATAATGAATACCAAACCTATATTCAAGTCTCCAGATGGTAGACCTGTGCTATAAATCCTGTTTAAAAGATGCTCAGTCCTGAAAATGTTTCTTGAGAAGGTGGAATTAGTAGCTGCTCAACACTTTTAAAAAATGGTTATTGTATTTAGATGCTGAGTGTGAACCAAGCTTTTCCAGACAGCTCTAATAGAATCTCACAGCTCTATAGCAAGGCATAAAATGAACTCTAGCCTTCTTAATCCTGTTGCAGACCATCTTTTCTTGAACCGTATCTTTATATCTACAAGTAGATACTTCATAAGACTCAGATTGGCCCATTAGTATTTTGTTCTTTTATAAGTAATGCTGCATCTTTACTAGCTAAGAGACTTCCTTTTGACTAAAAGGTCATCGATTTACATGGGTGAATTCTCGATCAGTTCTTTCTCTCTGACAAATTACCTTTAAGTCTTCCTAGTGCTGAAAAGTCTGGGGAATGCATGTGCTGACATTTAGAAAACTCTTCACATAATGCTTCCTGATGTTGGTTTCTTATTCCTTCTTCACTCAATTAAGGAGGTGTGGCAGTAGCCATGTGATGAAATACAAAAATCTGCAGTTTTCTTTCTTCTTACAGAGAAAGGTCAGGATACCTTTCAGGGACAGAGTAAAATGCTTGACAGAAAATATTTCAAGGGGGAAAAAAATTAGAAGAAGAGGAAAGAATTTAGGCCAAGCTGGAAAGTGGGATATATGAATTCCCTCAGGCTGAAGAGGGAATTCAATCCGACTCTAACACAGCCAACATTCGAGAAATGTGCTAATCATTACACTATTCTGCAAAAACCAGCTGCCTTCTCTTACTCCTTCCCATTCCCCTGAAATGGAAGGTATTTTTTTTGCTGTGCTCTTAACCAGCCCATGATATATTGGACCCTAAAATGATGTTGGGATAGGGACATCTTGTTTCGGAATTCCAAGTGAATCTCTGAGATAGGAAAAAATAATTTAAATTTTGGATTAAATCAAGAGAATGTTATCAAAAGGCAAGGGCAATGGCATAATTTTGTCTCTCTGACAGAGTTTTTGGCTCTTTTGTTGTCTTGGATTAACGAACCTAAACTCTGCCAAAACCTGTACTTCCTTCAAGTGCACAACTGAGATTTACAAATCTGGCCCAACCTTCTAAAACTGCTTATTTTCCACAATTCTTCTGCAGAAAGAAAATCATATGTATATACCTGTTCTTGATGTTGATAACAGCAGCGATTCTGTAAAGGAGTAATGAAAGTCCTATCTTTGTGTCCAGTCACAGAATCATAGAATGGTTTGGGCTGGCAGTGACCTTAAAGATCACCAACTTCCAAACCCCTGCCATAGGAAGGGACACCTCTCACTAGACCAGGTTGCTCAAGGTCCCATCCGACCTGGCCTTGAACACCTCCAGGGAGGGGGCATCTACCACTTCCCTGGGCAACCTGTTCCAGTGCCTCCTCACGCTCATAGTGAAGAATTTCTTCATAATATCAGTTTAAATCTTCCCCCTTCCAATTTAAAACCATTCCCTATTTAAAACCCATCACTATATGTCCTTCTAAAAAGTCCCTCCCCAGCTTTCTTGTACCCTTCAGTTACCGAAAGGCTGCTATTCCTCAGTGCCATATTAAGGGATTCCAGAACTCCTGAAAGTAGCTGAAACAAAGTCCATTTCATTCACCTCCAAAGACGATGCTTGTGCTTTTCCATAATCCCAAGGCATTTTTCAAAGACACCAAGGCCACCCTTCAAGCCAGAAGTAGACAAGTAATCTAGCAAATATTTCTTTTCTCATTAGTACAGGCTCAAATGTCTAAGGCTGTAAGCAAGATTTTGCTCAGCTCATGATATCTGTTATATTTGCTTCCAGTTACTGAAGAGTCTGCAGTAGACTCATTGCCTTGTCACCTCAATGACTTAGATGTTTTGATGGCATGCTTCTTGCTGACACTGAATGGGCCAAAGCAGGCATCTAAGTAGCTCAGCAGAGAAAGTACTCCTCCAAGTAGGAAGGTACAGCCTGAAGGTTTTTTAAGACACCCTTAACACGGCTGATGGATTGCCAAGAAGGTTGATTGCCAGTTTCTTGGCAGATGGAGAGGCAACAGATGTTGGTTATACCAAATTCAGAGACTGCCACATTGACAGTAAAAGTACAAGGGAATCTCCTCATGCTTGCTTATACGCTTCTGTAATAGCTTCTCATGAGAGGGCTGCTTCATAAAACAGTAGAAGAATCGTATGGATATATACTAACACATCTGATGAGCTGATAAACTGGAAACTACTGGCAACTACAGGCTCTGATGATGTTCAATGTTTTGACTACTACATCCTATTATTTATGCTTTGTTTAAGAGACCAGCATCGGGCCCTAAAGGTTTGAACAAAGAAAATCCTAGCACAACCTGACATGAAAGTAAACATGACAAAACATTAATAGGATACTAGAGAAGAGGTAGAAATGTATCACTGGACTTCAACAAAATAGCTTGCAGTTAAAATTAGCTTTGATATATGCCTAAGTCAGACAATAGAAATGTTGAAGGTGGGATAACTATTAAGTGGACAGAAAACTGACCCTCAAATAGAAGAAAACAAGTGGAAAAGGAGACAAAATGAAGACAACAAAAATCTAAGTTAAACATAAACCTTTTTTTTTTTATTAAAAGAAGCTTTAAAAAAAGGAAGATGTGATACATTTTCAGCACCAAGAACGCCTCTGCATCATGTGTCTTAGACAACAGCTGGAATGGTAATACATTCTGAATTTTGCAGTGAATTATAAATTTTTTCTTTTTATTTGTTTTCAATATGTTTCATCAGCTGACTACATTTTAATTTAAGATTGTAGATTTAGTTACTGAAAACTGAATAGCATTGTGTGTAAACTTTTACCTACAAGCTCTGAACTTAAGAATATTAAGAATGGGAAAATCCAACTCAATCATGGTACTGGGGAGCAATGAAAGTGAAGAGTGGGAGGATTAATCATGTAACCATTTTCCCATTTCAGATTTTTAAGGTAATATAAGTCATAGAAAAAAGGCCATTACCTCCATCTTTACATATAGTTCAGGTCTAATTAAATCAGTCCGGGAAGGGACTATAAACAGGGTTCATCTTATATTAGAACAGTCTGGAACAGGGTCTCTTTGAGGTATACCTATGTATGTCCATCAGTGTGATTTTTGTTCCAACATTTCTTTTGATAGAAAATTAGATCCTGACTAGATCAACCCGAGTGATTAATCAATCTCATTCTCTGGCTGTTTTCCATTTTATGTGATTTTCCTGAGGCAGGGATCACTCATTCTGAAAACTGGCAAAGCATCTTGTGGACCACCTCAGTTATTTTCTCTCTAAAGAAAACATTGATCAGCAGTCCTCAAAGCAAGGAAAAAAATGGAGATGTGGTTCTGAACTCAGTGAGAGTTTGGAACAAGATGCAACCACTTCACAAAGATGAAAAATTTTGTCACTGCCGGAGGGTTGAATCCACAGGGAACTGAATACCTTTGACAGAGCTAAAACCTGACTCACATAAGATACAGAGTTCCCAGTACACTGCTCCTGATGAATGTTTGTATGCTGATTCAGAGGGTTACCCACCCACTAGAGCTCAAGGGAAGCTGTTAGCCAGGAGCCCTTGCTTTTTTGCAGAGGGAAAATTCAGTGCTCTCTTGTATTCCAAAGGATTGAGACAGTGGTTCCTGAGTCAGCCTGCTCCACTAGCATTTCATGCAGGAGCACTGCTGCACATGGCCCAGCTGTCATAGTGTTTCCCGAGTAAGTCCTGGAAGTCTTCCAGGGACCTCTGATGCAGAGTTTAGCCAGCTCTTCCCATGAGCTTTGTCAGTATTATGTAACTGTTCCCTCTGGTAATTTCTTACGGCTGTACATCCATAAGGCTTGTGGATCTTCCTTAATTTTAATAAAATATATACCTGGACAAACTCAAGGAACCTCTAAGTTTGTCCTGGCACTGGACTTTTAGAAATCAATGAATAAATTGGTAACATTCCTAAAAGTGGGAGTGACATTCAGTACAGCAGTTGAGTTGTATTATGCTGGTGTAATACACTAACTGAGAATGATGTTTAAACAAAGCAGTTCTTAGCCCTCAGTTAATAGAACATTCAGATGAACCAACTCTTTAAAACAAATACACAATTTTTCTGGGGCTCACTGAGGCTGTGGATAATTCTCCTTCCATAGAGCAGAGTGCCAATGAGCATGATTTTGAAAAACTGCCAAAGTAAAATTCATAAGGCTGGACACAGCTCAATTCAGCCAAATGCTGTCAGTTACAAAATCCTTGAAAACACTAAAAAACCCAGAGGAACCACATCTCTGCATTTACACCCGCATAGGACTTGCACATTGTTTATGCAATTTTACTCATGCTGCCATGCTGATGCCTCATGGAAAAATTTGGAAAACCCCAAATGTTTTATTTACAGACAGTTTTGTCGACTACCATACTTTTTATCCATTCTTTGTGTCTATAAAAAGTGGGCTAAAAATGATCTTTCAAAATTAATTCTGCTCTGCCTGTGACGTCCCAGTTATGGTTTCCAGCGTTTTAGTGAGGCATTAGCAGGTCTAAGAGAATTTACGTGTACTTATGTGATAGACATTACTGTGTCTTTCTCAAGTAAAGGGTATATACTGTGAATTTCAAAAACTGTATGTTAATGAGAAAAAAAAAATCCACCTTGTGAAGTGAGCCCGTTTTAGATATGTCTAATTCTGGTGCTGGATTAACATCAGATGGTCAAGATCCAAGAAGACAGAATGAGAAAGTCATTCATGTCTGTCTTTTCTTTTCACCTACATCTGGTAGAAAATGTCAGACTACAAAATCCACAGATGAATTCTCTATTTCCCTCTGCCTCCTTCCCCCTCCCCCATTACTACTGCAACAAAAATATCCAGCAAAGCAAGTTATCTGCTAATCTAATTTTGGCCTAGCCTGGATGAACTGTGCATGATTGTGAAAATTAGTACAACTCCAATGACCTGTCCATGCACTCATTCATTCGCCACCTTCTTCCTGAGACTGACAGTACCCTTCTGAGACTTGCAAACAGGACAGCATCCTTGCACACGTTGGCAATTAAGCAGAACACAGATCAAAACTGTTGGTGCCTTAAGGAACCAGCAATTTGGACCTAAACTTCCATTAGCATGGAATCATCTTGAGCCAGAAACCATCCAACAGAAGGACTCCCAGTCATTTGCTTGCAAAGAAGACACTTCTAACAGATTTTTACCGCTCAGGTAGAGTACCTCAATGGTATGTTCACAGAGAAATTTTTGGGAAAGTGAATTGGGGAATTTTACTTCAGAGGTTCTCTAAATCTTCCTCTGAAAACAGCAAAAATGCTTGTGAAAGTTTTTAAATGAACATTGACAAACAACTTCTTTAAATACACACACACACATTCACAGACTTTCTTGTGCCACTTTTTCATCTTGTATAATACTTAATGGATGACATATTTCATTCCACAAGTTGACAATGTTAAAAATGTGCTATTCCTTCTAGTTTTAGTATACTGCAAAGCCACTGATAGCTACAGGCACTATGAGCGATATATGACTGAAGAAAAATGAGATTACTCTTGATAAGGAACAAGAGACTTTCATATCTTAAAAGAGCCTGAAATCCAGCAAATATGATCCCTAGCAGCAGATGCCCCTCAGACAGACAATGAAAGAAAAATGGTGGAAAAGTACTCATTGGGGCTTGTTGTTTCCTTCAGCCAGAACTGCAGTGAAATTAAATAGCTGTAGCGTACGGTCTGCATGAAGAAATCCTACATCTTTGGGAAAAGCATAACCCAAAGATGACTAACAGCCTAACAAAATGAGCAGTAATTTTCCACTGTGGAAAAAGTGATGTTACTCTGACTTACCTTCTTTGGTAAAATATACCTTTGCTCTGGAAGCGTTGCTCTTTTGAAGGCTATCATGCCGTTATCATCAATGTTTATTGTAATAATGATCAATTTAATGGGGGTGCAGTACCAAAACCAAACCTCAGGCTGGAAATACTGTATTAATGATGCTTTAACAAAAGGAATGAGACATATGCAAATGTGAAACAGCTCCTTCCTCTGTCTATTAATGTGTCCCTGGAACATGATTGAACATAACTTAAAGATGTCAGTATTTCATGCTACAGTGCAACCCTTACCTTGTATCCTGACGATTTGATGTGCACTCCTCGCTTGGTCAGTGTAGATTTCATTCGGATGAAAAAAGAGCGCTCTAGACTGTTGTCAGTGGTTAGTAAACTGGGGCTTGTAGATTCCACTAGGGAATAGAAAAAATACATATACACATAATTTAGATTTTATACATCCCCTCTAAGCTAGTTTTCAGGTGCAATCCTTGAACTCACTAAAAATAAATGACTGATGGATGCTAAGAGTGTTGCAATCAATTTACCTCGTTTAGAAAATGTTTGCTTAGCAAAAAAAAAATTTGAAAAATATATGTATACTCCGTAAGTCTCATTTTCAAGTTATTTTTCCCATAGAATTTTTAACAGAGATTTGCCTTATTAACTCTTTCTTGCACAAATTTTGTTATGATTGGAATTAATTTGCTAGGGGTACAACATTGCTTTAAAAACTAGGGAAGTTCTTCAGTATTTTGTGAAAGGTCCCACCAAGGTAGCAATTCCATCTACTGAAAGAGGCTGTAAATTCTGCAGGCTTTTATTTCCTGGTCTCCACCCCTCGCTTGCAGTGACACCTGGGGTGAGTCACTGCTGGTTTTGAGTGCCTTGGTTTCGCCATTACTGAGGGTTAATTATTACCAATAAAGCACTGAACAGCCTGAAGGCAAAAATGCTCAAGTAAGTGACTCATATTATTATTATTGTCATCACCATTATCGTTAATTATCGGTGGCTAATTAGTCACTAATGAAATGTCTTTGTAGTCCAACTGAAGAGGCATTTCCTGCTTGAAATTATAGTTCTCACCTGTGCTGCTCACTCCCTCAACTGCAACCACTCATAATAGTAACTAAATGCTGTTAGCGTAAGCCATGATAAAATAGAGGGTACAAACCTAGTCAGCACTGAGATACTCTCAATACAATCCTTATGATCACTGTTTTTAGCCTGTTATTCAAGATCTCCCCAAAATATTGGCAATGAGAAAGTTCTGGAGCAGCTTAGAATAAGCAAGCTTTATTGGGGATCCACTTATAGTTTCACTGAGTAATTAACACAGAATAAAAAAGTTATTTAGAAATTATTCTGCTATTGTTTCGGGGAACTAACTAGTATAAAGTATTGGAGTATTTAGAAAGCATTTGTTATGCAGTCAACAGAAACACAAAACCTTGTTTGTGAGCTAAGGATTATATCAAATTGCCCTTGATTTAATGTGGTCGCGTTGCCTGGTGTTTGTGACATTTCAGCTCTATTGTGATGAAATAAGTGACAACATTGCCCCTTTCTTTAGTGTCTCTCAAGATTTTTTTGGTTTAGAGAGCATGAATTCGATGTCATTTTAAATGTACAGCTCTTTATCACTCGAGGGAAAAGCAGAGCCATGTTATATTTAGTACTTTCATTTCTTCTGATTAAATATGAATTACTATGAAATTTTTCTCATCATCTAACACGCCATAATACGCCAACAGCTTTTTAATACACTATATAAGCACAAACTTCTGCTCTAAGAGTTTAATTTGCCCCTCTAATCCAATCACATCAACCTTATTTCTCTTATCAGAGATTCCCATTTTGAATTAAATGAGCTCATTAGTTTTAATCAAAAGCAGAGAGATCAAAACTTAAACGTAAATGCTTTAGATCAGAACTGTCAGTCAGCCGTGCAGTTCTATTTTACTAAAACACAAGATCAGAGACCCTTAGAACCAATTTTTTCTCGTAAGGGATGCCAAGAGCTTGAAGATGCTATATCCTTTTTTTTTTTTGGCTCCCAAGGACAGATTATACATTTGAGGTTAGACTTAATTTAGAGTATTTTTTTTTTCATCCTGGTGGAAATGGGAAAGTATGCCATTCTGCTGTTGTCTCTTTCACGTTTATTGGTGCTGGTCCTTGGAGACCTGAACAAATGTGAAGCCATCACAATCCATGCAACGAACCTGTCCTCAAAAAATTCAGCTCTGTTCAGCAATGTCATCTAAGAAATAAAACTCTGAAAGGAAAGATATGTGTTTCAGGGTACAGGATAGTGGAACTCTGAAACAGCAACCAGGGTCACCAGGACAGCAGGAGTACTGGTAAGATGAGGATCATAATTAATTATTATTTTTATTGTACAGTACTCTGCAGTAGTTAAAGAGTACATTAAGAAACCACAGCATGGGTGCTTCCTGCTGTGTGAAGAAATGCTAAAATCAGCTTAACAAGTGTAGTTGTTGTAGTCCAGCACATTATGCTCCAACACAGGCAATAAGTACAGTATGTCCTCATGTGTTCTAATGATAAGTATCTAAACACACAGTAGTAATGTTAATTAAACACACAATATCTCATGCTCAAAAAATGATCAGGCCGTAATAGATACGTACCATTCCCAAGCACTTGAAATTAAAATCTCTCTTTTGTACACAGTTTTATAAAAGAAAGGAAAACATCTGACATCAAGTACAGTGTACTTGGTTCTGACATTTTTTCTGGGCTCATGTCAGCTTATATCATAAGCTTAACATTACTTTGCTGCTCCTATAATATGTATAAACGTATACATCTCTGTAAGTGAATGTTATAAAATGCATATAATTTATCCAGCAGACTGGAACAGTGTCTCTCATATAAATATGTATTCTGAAGTGTTTGATTTTCTTTAACAAAAAGTACCTGAGAGTGTATGTGTGAGATGGGATTAGTTACCTAAAAGTCCAGAACAGCTTATGAACAGCTTTCTGAATTTCTCTCAGGAGAGAACCACTACGGCTGATAATACACATCTGCATTCAGCGTTGCACCCACCCACGGCAGATACTGTAACAATGCTACCGGTGATTATGCATGCAGGATTTTAAAAATAGGATGTGTACAGAACACATCCATCGATGTCAGTGAGATCTGCACAGGAATATATGGAATATGGTCCATTATGAGTTCGCAGGAGTTGATTTTAAATGCCTATTAGTCAGCTTTTTCAATTTTTTCCAATTATGTCAAAAGAAGCTAGCAATCTGAGGAACACCAGAATGAAGATCTGTGGCAATTCATTTCTTTTGAGAGGTTTCTTTTGCTTTTTTTATTTTTAATTTTTAATCTAAGACCCTTAAAAAAAGCAGGAAATAAGCAAGGTCTACTTTGTTTGATATTGTAGTAACTAAAGATGTCTTTACACTGAAAAATAGTGCTCCTGGGCTGAATTTACTGAGTCTAAACCTACTGTTGAGTTATAAACCTCTGAAACTGAGAGTTTAGAATGCTAATAATATGATAAAAGCCAATGCTCACTGCGTGTGAAAGAAAGCACTATACACTGTCAGGCTCAGAAGTATAAAAAGTAAGTCTGGATTGCCTCTGCAAAACAGATAACTGTGTACTCTGTTGGGAAAGCACTCGCCTCTGGTGTGTCCTTAAATATCTTTTGCAGTTACTACTAAAGGAAAAAACCCTAACTCTCTTCTCTTTCCACTCTCAAGGTTGTTGATACAGGATGAGCTTTCTGGATGCAAGGAATGCACTGTCTGTTTCAAAGGGCATGGTGCTGCAACCCACTATACCTGTATGAAAGTGTCCCAAACTTTAACTAAGAGCCACAGAGGCAAATGGGGAGATAGTATGAACAAGTGACCAATTCCCTAAGTTATTTAGTTATCTCCTCCAAAGCATTTCTTTGTAAACATGCGCTGTAGTTCCGATCCTTCAGTGAGCTTTGCCTTGGGAATAATTTTGGGGCCAGACCCCGCAAACCACTCATGCACTGTTGAATTTTACATGCTGGAGGAGTTCTCCCGATGTTAGTGGAATGTGGGCTGACGAACACGCATACAACTGAAGGACTGAGGTCCATGGCTCTGAACCTGCAGTGGTCTGCAGGTGTACTCTGCATCTGCGTGCAGCCTGCCTACCTCAATACTACAGAGCAAAACAATGTAAACCAATGCAAATAATTGCCATTGCACAGCAATAGCACAAGTACTATCCCTATGACTGATTCACAAGCACATTCAAATTCAGATAAACAGTTTGTCCCCCAGGGAAAAAAGGAAGTTCCAAATTTGATTTATGTCTTAAATAACGAAATGCTGCCAAAGCAGCCTGAATAAATATTCACCAACATGCACTGAAAATAATTGAGAGGAGAAAACGCATTTTCACATGCCAAACAGATAAAGGATAGGTTTCTCATTCTTAGGAGGACCAGAAGCTGCAGAGGGAAAACCAGACACCAACAAGGAATTTGAGTGGCTTGGTGGTAAAAAAGCTCAAGCTTTAACATGCAGGAAATTCTGGATTTGGTATGATTTCAGGAGGTTTTCACCTGGCTTTCATTTCCCTTCCTTGAAAACAAGTGCCTATACAGCTTTTAAGAGACATTCTCAAACACCAACTATACAGCTCTTAAAAGAGAAACAAAATAGGAGAGCAGACAAAACAGTAAGAAAAAAGGAGCTCCCTTCTCATGTTATCTTCTATGCTTGCAAACCTCTTCTCACATTTTCTTAATGTCTTATAATCCTTTGCACAGGCAACTGGGAATTATTACGTTCAGATGAATAATTAGGTAATATAGATCTATCATTTTCAGTTGGACTAGATGCATCTTTGTAAATGTTTCTATTTCTTCTGTGCAGTTTATTGTATGTAACCAGGCATTAAAGACTTTCTAGGAAAATTTAACCTTGAGTAGTTAACTGTCCCGTTTTTGGGTTTTTTTTCCTCCTTATATTATTGCCTCTTAAAGTGTGTTTTTAATCAGAAAAGTGACTCTCAAAAAATCACTGTCTTCAAGGTAATTCTCTCTCACTAGCTTACAGATCAAATCTGATCATTTTATAAGCTAAAAGATAGATTTTTCTAACTACTAGCCCAGCAAACACAAATCAAAATCTTCATGTTAAGACAATTTATTTCCAGTAAGTGCAAGCTACGATGAAATTAAACTTTGCACTTGTGCAAATGCATGCTTTTAAGTGAAGTGGGTTCAGTCTGATTGCAGGCTGAACATAAGAAAGTACTGGAAGTCAAAGCTTGCTCTAGGAAGGTGCTGCAAATTCTTGAACCACTTAGGCATATTTATGCACACAGGCACCCTACCTGGAGATCTACTGTTGAACACTGTGCTTGCAATTTCTATAGCTGCTCTCTTGGTCACAGTGTGCTCAGCATCTGGCAAAATCAAGAACTACCTAAACTACTTAGTTAACACTGTGGGTGGCAAAGAAGAGGCCAGTTGAATCTTCCAGGGCAACATCATTTTGAAAAGGAGCTGGAGGAATAATATTTTTGCTCTAAATTGTCCCAGTTATAAACAGGAACCAGAATCCCAAATAACCAGATTTCAATCTGAAATTCATAGTATTTGTTTCAAGTTGGTAAGGCTCTTAAAACATCTGGTTTGCTATTTACTGAAAAGCTGAAGTCTTCAGGAATTGGATCCCAGGCTTTTGGTGACTTAGTTCCCTTCTTTCCTTTACCCAGGGCAATAATGCTGGGTTCTAGCCAAGGCCTCAATGAAAAGGGGAAGGCTCAGGGCAGCTCTTCCAAAAGAAATGGAAAGGAGGATGACTTCCCCCAAAGAATTTATTGCTACGTAATGTTTTCAGACAAGATAATAAACTGTTCTTTCTTGTCATTCTACCTCCAAGATGAAGACAATTCACTTTTCATGACCTATAAGCCTATTAGAAACTCAAAGGCATAAAAACTTTAAACCCTATCAGACTTCTGTTGAAAGCTGGTTCTTTTAATGTTTGTTGGGGTTTTTTTCAGATCCAACAATTTTCCAGATTCAAAAGCTGATGACACAGGCATGCATGCCAGATTGTTTCAGTTAGGTTGTTATTATATAAAATCCCTAATTTTAAAAAAACATTTGACATTGAAGTCTTATGTATATAGCTATTTTAAAGTTTTCACAATATTAAAAGAACTGTATGAATATATAGAGATATGATTATTTTCATGATAAAAATCTGTAATTACTACACTGTAGTCCACATGAGATAGTGAAGACTGTTAAGCATAGATGTTTTAAAATTGGAGAACAAGTGACTAACTAACATACATAGAGCATCCATTTTTAATGTGATAGGAGTAGGTGTGCTCAGGCAAAAGTCAAGTCAGTGAAGTAGCAGTCAATTTAGATATAACAGCCCGAAAAGTGGGAGAACATGTTTAATATCTGATCTGCCTTATGTGGAATTACAAGAACTTGGATATTATACAGGAATCTGTTGGTTTAAACTGTTTGGTCACAAGACAGTGTAGTTAATATTTTTAATTTGCATAGTTAATACTGGCTTTTCAATTTGTTGAAAATTTCCTCCAAAGGAAGTAGTGAAAACCCCAATGCTTAACTTTATAAAATTTAATTGGACAACCTATTAGAAAAGCATTAGGAAGAACAGTTCCTTCATTTCAAGGATGAATTCTAAGTGACTGAAGGCTTAATTCAGTTGCCCACACATAGGTCTACAGCATTCTTGTGAGCTGCCCCACAGTGTCTGAGGTGTGCACAGGAATGGCAGTTTCACACAGAACGTTCAGAAGACACAAGCCCTTCTGGAGCAGCTGTCGGATGCTAGGCATGTCCCAAATCCCCTGTCTTTGGGAAACTTAAGCCACCAGAGCTTGGTCCCATATAAGTAAGTAAGAATACTATGAAAAGTCTTGCATCAAGTTTCTGACTATTATTTTACCATTTTTAGCATCCTCCATGGCCTTTTGCTTAGGGCTTTGGTTGCACATGCTAACATTGGGTCTAATGTATGCGGTTACACCAGCCTTTGAGATGTACTTGTGTATTCTCCAAAACACACCAGACTTAACATTATCCACAGGCAAAAGGCAGAATTCTCTAAGGGAGCTTAATGCTGTTTTACCAATGGATAAGCAAAACTCTGCCTGCAATTACTGGCAAAATAAGTTACAGTATCATGATTACCAGATGTATACAATTGACAGAACTTCAACGTGCAACTTGTATTTGTGACTCTTAATGCTTGGCTTGCCTATTTTACAAGCACAAACACTACTATGTGCATACTATATTTTTAGTTCACAAAGGCGTGCATCTGCCAAGAAATAAGCCATCTTTTAAAAAGTTATCCTGTATTGATAAAAAATAATGAGTTTACCCTGTTTGTTTTTCTTAATCCAGACTAGGCCTGTGTGCTGGCTGCAGTTATGTATGGCAAACTAAAGTACAAACTCACTGATAGGCTTTCCCAATCACTATATAAATTTCTGAATGTTCTATTATCCTTGTGGAACCAATGTGATCTGTACTACTCTTTATTGGACTAAAAAGTATTTCTTAATGCCTCTCAATTTCTTGCTTACTTCTTCTTCTGCATCTCCTTCTATTTCTTCTCTTCCAGTCTAGAAAAATGTCTAATAAGGCTACTAATTCCCCAAATATGCAATTTACTTCCACTGTAAACTTTATCCCATATTATTCTTTATATGTCTGGTAAAATATAGAATGAGTTAGGTGCCAGGATAGAGCTATAAATTAAGTGTTTCCAGGATGAAGTTATGAATAGGATTTTTGTTACTCCTGTAATGTTGAAAGACAGATATTACAACAAATTTGGGTAGGTCAGTGATCTATGAAATACATAGAGCTTTTTTGCCTGTTTGAAAACAACATAATAAAGATTTGCTATTAACAGAACTAATCATGGCAGGAAAGTTTTAACTCTGAAAAAGCCTTTGGAAATGTTACAGTCTACTGGGCTTCAATCCATTATCTAAACACTTGCAAATGTATCCACATTCATCCAATAGACCGGAACAACTCACCAAGAGCTGTTACGCTCTAGTGAGTGGTACATAACCCATACTGCCTATGAAGCTCAATCCTGTTCTACATTTTTACATTTAAAGTTCATTTATTTTAAGCAACGGGATAAATAATCTGACCTGACCTGTTGGAGTGGTTTTGTGTGAGGTCAGCAACACTCAGACATTTTTGAGGTTCAGTGACAGTCCCAAAGAAAATTAGCAGAGTGATATCGTTTCAGCAATTCTAATCAAGTTTGAAACAGAACACATCTGAAGGCTAGGAATAGTCCTGATGGTAGGCAAGTACAGGATCATATGCAATAGCACATCTATTCTCTGTTAGGGAATGGCTATGGAGAAAATAAAGTGGCAAATGAGGAAATAGAAAAGGAAAAAAAGGACCCTGACCAGTTTTGAGGGTAAAAAAAAATCACTGAATTCCCTGAGAGCTTTAAGGGCCTGTGAGGAATACAGAACTAGATGCTAAATCTCCTTTGAGATCTGTCTGATTTCTAAAACTGAAATGATCACTATCCATACTAAGCAACTTCTTAGAAACAATTTTGAGGATTTTGTTTCAGCACAAAACTGCCATTAAATGCTGATGCGGTTCCCCCTCTTTCACGACCTAGAAGGATCAACTGAGGATATTTTTTCTCTCTTGCTAGTTTTCTGCTCTTGCTTAGTAACTTGTGAATCATTAACTGACACTCCAGAGCATAGCTGTGAAAATAACTGTGGTTCAGAGCTGCCAATAATGGCCCACTAAAGTTCCTTCCCAGCACATGGCAT
>VZTU01002692.1:30537-49568 GCA_013400835.1 Zapornia atra | reverse complement strand
AAACATTAAAAAGTCCCTTCTGATGTTGCCTAACATTGCCAGCCTGCTTGGACTTAAAAAGCACAATAAAGAGGTTGCTTTCCAGATTTTCATATGCCAAATGGGAGGTGCCTTTTGGTGAAGCTTTTCCCTGAGGGAAAGAAGAGCAGCCGAGTTACCTCATGCTGCTCAGTCGACGTTTGGATGATCCCACTCTGGGGAAACATAGACAAGTGTCAAAGTCAAGCTGCTGCTAGTGGATGTTTCTGTACTCAGCAACTAAGCAGGAGGAAAGTTCAAGAGAAAAAACAGTACCATAAAGATAAGTCTTTGAGAGCACGTGACATCCAGCAAAAGCTATTATGCAGCAGCCCGTGTATGCTGAGGGACAAACAGTATGAATGCAAAAAGTGAGTGTCTGAAATCTTGGTGGAATACCCTCGTAAATATAACCACTTGAGGAATCTATTTCTTTAGAAAATACCTTTTGTGCTGCTGGGATATTTGGGGGATTCTATTTTCAATACCTGTGTTCTGGATCTAGTGGAGCAATGCTTTTATCACGACTATAAAATGGTTACGAGCCAATTCCTCATATAAAACAGTCAGTAACAGTGGGGCTTTTTTATGACAAACATGATGTCAGACAAAGGGCATCAGGACTTAGTCTTTGTACTACAATACAAAATAACAATACATAAACACCTTTGTGAAAGCAGCTTGAAACCCCATGTTTTCTATTAAAAAGTCATGTTCAATCTTCACTGTTGATAGAACAGAATAGCTAACACAGAGAACATTGTATATCAGAAAGGTCAATAGTTATTATGAGCTACAAATATATTTTTTTCCATCCTTCAGGCTGTTTAGCGCATATCACAGCATGAGCAGCTGTCTTCTTTAATGCTTTTAAAATTAGAATCCCAAAGAGGAAGAAAAAATTACATTTGCAATGATTGCTCTTTGCTTTTGTAAGTTTACTTTAATACACTATTTTATATACATGAATCTTCCACGCAGCCTAACCAAGGGGCAGTAACTGGTAGCTAGTATCTACTGGATTGCTCTATCAATGTGTATAGAATCCTGCCAAAAAATCACTTTGCACAAATTGTGTAACCTTGCTGAATAACCTTTCTAGAAAAGTGTGTAGCTACTGGGCAGATGTTTAAACCAAGCAAGCATACGTGTGCAAACACAGGCTGATCGCTACTAATGGCGAGCACTTACTGGTTTAGTAGCAATAAACACAGAGAACCATCTGACCTACCACTTTCTGCTCACACACTGAAAACGGGGAAGAAAAAAAAAGGGTGGCAAGATTCTGGCATCATGTTACATCTTATTTTTTTCAAACACAGCAGGCATTTGGGTTCAGCTTTGCTAACAGTGAACAGCTACTTGAAACTATAAGCAGGCTTCCATTCAGATCTTTGGATCACAGTCATACGGGCTCTACCAAACTGTTCCCTTTTCCAAGTTTGAACCTCAGCTGGATTAGCTTAGTTTTGGTATTTTGATATGTCAAACGCAAACTGGTATTTTATAAATATTTTGAAGTATGGAAGGCAAGAAATAATTTTCTTTAGAAAATAACTAGCTAATTTAGAATGGTTTCAGTCAGAGTTAAAAGCCGCATGTTTTCAAGGGAAAATAAATACAATTGGCGAGAAGAATGTTTTCCTCCTACAATTTGATATTAGACTCACAGATAACTTCACCACTGGACAGTGGCAGTAGGTATGGTAGGCTAAACATCAAGACTATGAACAGATGCTTTAGGGGATAATGGGAAATGCTGCAGATTTTGGAGGATGTGTAGAAAGTCCTGGTCTAATGTACCTTAGGAACTACTTTCTCCAGCTGCATGGCTTCATCCTTCAGAAGACAATCAAGCAACACTTTTGAAATGTCAGAAAAGATGTGGTTTCATATACTTAGACTGAATCTACTTATCCATGTCAAAAAACAGAGTGACTAACACTGTTATTTTTAAACAAAAAGAATAATGGAAAAAATTAAGCAATATAGGCTTTCCCATCCCTTGCCCCAAACAAGTAACACACAAAAATATCCTGTGAATAGCATATTACTTAAACATGAAAATACTTATGTTCTCAGCACTGTGCAGCCAAATTTGTTTCAGAATGCTAGTAACATTTCCATCCCCACGAGATTCGCTGCGCAGCTTTTCCCTCCCATCTATTGTACAGACTCTCCATGACCCAGTCCAGGCTGGGCAACGCCAGGCAGGCTGCTAATCCTGCTGCTTCTGAGGAACTTGCTAGCACAGCTGGCGTGGCAGGCAGCTGATGCTATTGGGATGTACTGCTCGGTTGGTAGCGCTTCCCAAAGCCGGCTCCAACGCTCATGTGCCTGGCTGCAGAAGGGGTAAGAAGCCCAACTATCCAGGTTTCTCTATAGCTTTCTTCCTTAGTAGTACTGCTGCCTTGTTCCCAGTACAGTATTCTCTCCTTGGGGTAGCATATCAAATTAAATTAGGGCAACAATATTCCTAAAATACACCGTGCCAGAGTTCTTCTACAGATAATTTAGCATTTACAGATTTCTTTGCTTATGCAGAGTTTACAAAAAAGCCTAAAATAACAACAAGCACTACACCATTGAAATTCAAAGAGAGTTGAGAACAGGTACCTTCAAAACTGACAGACTCGAGGCTGCTGAAAACAAATACCTAATAGTAGTTCCAGTGGGCTGCAGCCACGCATTATTCTTAGGAAACAACTCACTCAAATTATTTGGTGAAAACAAATGTCAAATGAACCGGACATCTTACTTTTATTATATTTTCTCCCTTTATTTATTTTGCACTGTGGAGTTAAGAAGGTTTTTGACAGACACAATCAGAATCTGTCATATTACACAGGAAACAGCATTTAAAAAATCAGCCCACAGTGCAGGTATTTTGTCAGATTTATCACAAGGCTTGAATGGTAAACACTTAACAGAAAGAATTCTGTTTATTTGCTTTATTTTAGCAATGGGAACAATGACTTCTTTTTCCTATAATGTCCCTTCAATTCAAGCTTTAAGCAAAATAAAGCCAAACCCAAGATAATAGAAATAAGATGATCAATAATAATTACTCTTCCTTTTTCTAATAGCCCATTTTTCTATCTCTAGTATTTACAGAGAAATTTGGAGAATGATCATTTGGATGCAGGCAGAACGTGGTACGATTAGTGAAATTTCCACAATGCAGTATTTCCTGAGTTTTTCTGAGTTAAAATTTTTCTACATCATTGTATTTTCACAACCCTGGAGCTTGCACTGTTTCTTTTTCCTCCAAGTCTGAAGATCACCCCATGGATTAACAAATGATTGAGGATTCTCTCTTAAAAGACTCTTTAAAAAACTGTCAGAATCAGCCTGAGACAAAGATTTATTATGAACTATTTAAAGGGCTTAATATATGTATCCCCAAAGAGCCCTTGGAGCAAACTAAAAAGGAAGAATGGAATTCTCAAAGAATGGGAAAAATCTCCAATGCCCCACTTTCTTCACACCATGATTACTGTTTACTCAAAGGATAAAATGCCTAACCTGTCACATGAAGTCTTCAGAAGCCATATTACTGCTGATGTACAGTAAAAAACCCCAAAACAATGAGCCTAGACAGTAATATGCCTAAGAAAGGCAGCTGTAATTTGCTTTCTAACCTGTTCACTAACACACTAATGTGGATACATCTTGTAGAAAGACCTGATCTCCTGACCCAGACAGCAATCAAACAACTGCCAGAGTGTTTGCTGTCACACAAGCTGTGACCATTACCTTAATTATACGTTACCCTATAACAAACCTTCCCTAATGAGCAACTCTTCTCCCACCCATGTGTCAGCTAACCCTTCTGTCCTTGAAGAGTACCACTGCTGAGGATTTCAATTTGAAATTTGAAAAGCATATTCATATGCATTCCTTCCAATAGGTTAAAATATTACATATTTTAACAAGGTTAGTTGCTTTACTAGAGTGCCACGATGATAAAAACCCCACAGGCTTATACTATAGAAAGGGAATTAGAAACGTACCATACTACTGGTAAATTTTAAGCAAAGCTGGATCTAACCTTTGACTTTATGTTGACCTATAAAGATGTCCATCTTTATACACTCTTTTGTGTTCACAAAATTATATAAAATAATTTTACATGGACATTTTTCACTTTGTGCCTTAAACCCAGGAGTCATACCTGGGTTTGCCATTTACACAGATGCCTGTTTTTCTCCTCTCTGATACAAACTTCCAGCAGGTTACATTTATTCTTCTCTTCTAGTTTTTATCTTTTTTTATAGCATTTTATTTTCTTCTACTGTCTGATTTTTAGAACATTTCAATTCACATTACAATTTAAAGGACACCATAACCTTATGAACAAATAAAACCCAGCTTCCCTTTCCACAGAAATTATCTGTGTGCTACCTCAGATGCAGTCCTGGGAAAAAGAGGGAAAGAGTGAGGCACAGGAATCTGGTTTTGGCCTATAAGGGTTATTGCTATCTCTTCTTACAGGGCAGTTTCAATATTTTACTTGTTTGTGGCAAATGGATACCTACTCTGAGTGAATCAGTGGAAGCATCTGCAGACTTCCCATCTTGAATAGTGAGTGTCAGTGCAGAAATATCTAAAAATGCAGCTATTACATCAAAAGAAGATCAGGAGGAACGTGAGAGGGACCTAAATACAATCAGAGCAGATAACTGAACAACAGAGCAACAGATGAAATTTCATGCTAACAAGTGGAAGATGTAGCACACTTTGGAAAAACTACTCCTGCATATTGAGGAGTTTTAAATAACTATAACTAGGCAATAAAGGGAAATGGAAATATCTCAGTGAGAACATCTGCTCTGTATGGAGACCGTTATGACTAAAAAGTTAAATGAGATGTTAGAACACAATAAAAATGATAAAATTAATAAATTAATAAAGAAATTATTACAATGCCATTATGTAAATTTATAGTCCCAGCCTTACACTGAGTATTGCGTTCAGTTCTGTTCATCTGCTATTAAAGTAATGGAAATAGAAAAACTCTAGTAGAAGGACATCTGAAGAGAGATTGATGAGATTATAAATATTTAGCTTTGAGACCAGATAAATAATAAGTGATATGACAAAAGATACATAAAATAATGAATGATACATAGAAGATAATATAAGAACAAGGAGATTTCCAATAAATTGGAGGGAAAATACATCTGGAGCTGATAAAGACCAAATGATAAAAAGAAATAATTTTCCCCCCCAACATGTAATCTATGCATTTCACAATCAATATATATATAAAAGAACTTCAAAAGGACTAAATATCTATGAGGCTAACAAGAATAACCATGCTACATTACGTATAATAAAATTTACATGAGATTATCAAGTGCCACACTTCAATTTATATGCTGCAGTTGATATTCTGTAGATTTTACAAGTGGTTTGGAAATAGGTGGGATGGGCTACTCTAAAAGACAAGCTAGTGGGCTAGAGAGACAATGTTCGCTCATATCATATGAATTCTTGTGTTCCTAAGAAATTCTTCCATATAATGATTGGCGTCAGATGTTTCATTCACCACAAAGTTTAAATCCTCCAGTGGTCTCCAAATAATCAGTAGCACAGAAAAGAAATGGAGTATCTCCAAAAGAAATCCACAACTCCTTGACCTTCTCTTTCCTTCATTTTCTGGCTTTGAATTGGAGCATTCTGATGCTCTTTCTCTAGAAGTTCAAAGCAGCACCATAAAGCTGATTTGCATTAAGTTAGGAGTAAATTCTGAAGCCAAGGAGAACTATGGTGAACCTCTTACCAGTGGTTCTCTTCTTTGAGTATTGAAAAATTCAAGTATAGCAGAAATCATTACAGGTCCTTCTGGACTTAACAGTAAGTGCAACATCTCTTCATAACTGAGAAGCTCCATGTTCCTGCTGGCCTAAGGCGTCTGCCCTTCCTGCATACACACTATAGATTTGAAATTTTCTCTATGTTTTCCCACTCTATATTTTCTATTGCAGAAAGCAGCTCGCAAAGCTTGCCCAGTGCCATTATGGGTTTGTTCATGAAGACCCTATGCTAAAGTCCGTTTTATCAAGCTTTACAGATAATTTTTAAAGAGATTATTACGTAGCTTGTGTAAGAATAAAGGCTTTATAGAGAATAATAACAACAATAATATTTAAAAAAATATAATAGAGATGGTGCATATTATATATTCCAATCAAAGGGTTTTGCTGTCAAATGATATTCTGTATATTAAAATATTATCACAATTTTAATTTAATCTTGGTACATTTTTAATAGACAGTTATAAGGTAATCAGGGAAGACTAAATCTTGCATGCAAATATATTCTGCAATACGTGTGTCTGGTTACAAAAAATACAAAGTGTAACAGTGAAACGAACAATTTTTAATAAAATACTGCATAAGTTAGTTCTTTCCTACTGCAAAATATGACTTGTAATATGAAATTACTTTTCAAAACCAAAAGGTGATATCAGACCAACAGTGATTCACATTCTCTTTATACTTTTTTACTGGCTTAGTCATGGCACAGCTCATTATATGGTTCACTGCTTGATGGAAAAAGTTTCCTATGTCAAGAAATTTAATTTCAGAATGTCTTTAAGTGATATTTATATCACAATACACACACACACACCCCATCTCTAAAAAGCTTTTGTTAAAAAATACTTGTATTTTGCTATTTAGGAAATTCTTCTAGAAATTCCCCTACAAAATCCCAGTACAGTGCAAATAGTGATTTCATATAAATCATATTTCAACTGTTAGTAGTTGCTTAATATAATCAGGTGTTAGAATAATGATAATGATTACTTCATCATATTGGTAATTTTTGCATTCTGTTAGCAAATTTTGCTTTTGCTAACATGATGCAAAAGTTGTTAATATAATGAGTCTCATTGTATTAGCAACTTTCTATCACATTAACAAAGATTAAATTTGCTAATGTAATATGACAGTCACTAACATAAGATTAGTGCAAACAGAGACCAAAATCTCTGTAGACCTCCTAAAGGTAATGCTGAACATGTAAGCAATGCTCATTTGTTTTTCCTTTGTTAGCTATACTTTGAGGCCTAAAGTGCTACATCCACCTACACTCACTGAATGTTCTCCAGGAAGGTCCATTTTATTGAACTCTAACAGAGCCATGAGGCAATTATTAACTTTTGATGCAAAATCATGAACCATAAAGTTTCCTTGTTAGAAGCTAAGTGACTCATGCAAATGGTTCAGCTGATATTTATATAACATAGAGACGTGTGTTCATAAAAATTGAATTAGTAATGTTGCTGATTAATTTATATAGGACCTTCCATGATGAGCACACTGATGTCTACACAAATACCAAACACCCTTGTTCTACATTGCTCGTAGGGGTCTTCGAAAAGAGGTTGCACAAGTTGGAAAGAGTTTATGGCATAAATGCCACAACATTAATAAATGACAGACAGCAGAACTCAGCTTGAAGACAATGATGGTCTTTGTCCATGCTTGCATACCACAATGTCAAAACGGCCCCATCCACACCTGCACAAGTGACTTGGGAGGTAAGATATGCTTAAACATGCCTATATCAACAAAGATTAAGAGGCTTTAGCCATGTCAACGCTCCCTGACTCCTGCTGCAGCACTGGCACCTTTCACATTCCAGGTGTAATGCTTCTACCTGCTTTCAGCTCCTTGTCCCAGACTTTAAAACATGAGGAGCCATGAGAAGCTGCAGCACTACCTAAGACTGGAAGTATAGGTCCCTCTTCTCAGAGGAAGCTTAACCTTGCCTAAATGTTCTGACTTTAATGAGCAGCTGGGTCATGTGCTAAGTTAAAGTGGAGTTTTGATGGACAGCTACTACAAGAGCTTTAGAAGTGGAGCTTGCTCTTACCTGCCATATTGAGTCTTTTAGGTTAGCCACATATCAAATCCTACAGTCTGGGAGTTATTATCCTTCTTATGTCCTGTCTCAGAACAACCTAAAAAATAACAGTGCTCCTTCCTGAAGACTGCATGCATCCAGTGTTGGGATTTAACATACTAGAACATGCAGGTACCTGAATGCAAATCTGGTTGGACAAAAGTGAAAATGAAATGCCCCGGTTAGTCAACACAACAGCTATTTACAGTAGCAAGCAATGAAACACCACTAAAATATTCTGAGGCAAAAGAACAGCTGCTTGTCTGCAGTTCAGGGTGGAAAATCATGGTATCAGAAAGACAATAGACATAGTCTTTCGATGAATAACCTCAGCACAGCCCCGTGCAAAGAGTGACAAACGTGGTATACAGTGTCTGTCTCTCTCTCAGGAAGAACCCCAGTAAATTCAGCCCACACAATGTAGTCACTGAAGGGAAAGGGGAAAGGTAAAAGCAAGCAGGGTTCCTGTAGAACAGAGCTGCTGAGCAAGCCGGGACCCTAGTAAGTAAACTTGAGGACTTCACAGATGAGTAAGTCATGATGCAAGTTTTGATTTGCTTTCCAAGCCAATGAATCAGTTTGGTGCTCAAGAGAGTTAAAAAGTTAGAATTAGCACATAAGAATCATCTGAGCTGCTAAGTCCTAGATACATGGGCACAAACTCAGGTACCATAATCAGACCTGTAAGTAAAGGAAAAGGCTGAAGAGGGAGCTAGATATTTAACAAGGTTCATCTGAAGAGTATGAAGGGCCTTTTGATATCAGAAGAGTTTAAAACTGGATTCATAGCTGTATGTTAACATGTAATTTTCTTTAAACAGGAGGCTGAACTGAAGAAAAATCTAGTTTTGTGATAAACTGTGTTTCAGTTCATAGTTCTAAAATATAAAAAGAAACAATCATGAGTTTTCAATTTCTTTTCCGTCAGTTCTTGGGATGTGATTTTTGTGAACAATTGTTTAATTAGAAGACCATTTCTTTTGAGGGGATGTGTATAAGTGAAGGACTAACCACTTATTGTTACGAACAGCGTGTGGCTTTTTTTTTTTTTTCTTCTTTGCTAGAAAAGTATTTCTGGAGCTGATTTGGGACTGAATTCTAACATGGCAAACAGTATTCTGCCATCTACATTTCACTGGCACAGTTTTCTTCTTTTTTTTTCCCCATGAAGGAATCCTATTCTGCCTTGCCCAGTTTTATTTGACTCCTGACAGTTCACAGCTGAGCAGTTCAGAGGAATACACAGCTTCCTTAATTCACCTCACTTGACAATAGCAGGACCTGATCCTGCAAGTCAGCTTGAAAGTTGCACTCGGAAGCTGTCATGGAAATCATGTGAGAGACAAATTGGTTCTCACCATTTCTGATAATTAGGTCACTTATTTAGGACATTAAAAAGAACTTAGGAGTTATGACTTGAGGCACACATTACATTTTTTTGCTAGTGTAGTCCCCTTACCTAATGCATAGAAATAGATTCATAATAATGTAATTCTAATAAGCCAATCTGTCTTAAAAGGTTCCTTTACAGACATATTTCATTATACAACTATATGTTTATGTTGAACTGTATGAATGATGATGAGCCTTTTTCCACAAAGTTTCCATAATGTCAAAGATCTTTGGATTGAGCAGAAGAAAGTTTAGGTCATACAGGGATAGCACCATGAAACAACCAAAGCCAAAACCAGGTCAGAAACCCCAATGACATGCAGTAGGGCAACAGAGGCAGGTGTTTGAGGTATATATTGTACTCTCCTAGGGCACAAGTGACATAAGAGCAAGAGAAACAATGTCATTTGCTGATATTTTTTCCCCTGTGTTTTGCACCACATAACTGCTCAACGCATAGCGCGGAATTTTACTCTGACATTTTCAGTCAAAGTTTAGCTTGTTTGTGTAACTTCCCTGTCTCAGTGACAGCTCCCATGCATCTCCATGGACTAGTAGAGGATTGTGTAGAGGAAATGCTCAGGTCCTCCTGTGCCAGTGTGCCATCTTGCCTCACAGTTGAGCCACTGGAGAATGAATCTCTCAGGGACAGTAGTAGCTGGACTGATGTCATCTGGAGGCCAGCCACTAGAAGTCAGCAGCTTTATGCACTCTTACAAAGGGCTTGGACAAATAAAAAGTCTATAGGAGAAGCATCTTGCTAACCACAATCTATATATGGATTCCCTAGGTCTGCTAGAGCAGAGTGCCAGGAGCTGCCCAAACACAAACCCTTCCAAGCTTCTGTAAGGCATGTATTCCCAACAGTTTGTATCTAACAACGGCACAGTAGCACGCAGAGACTTGGACATTGCTCTCTTCATGCAGACAACAGAGCTGCCATTTAAGCAGCTCTCCTGGGTTCCCTGTCTGGAAGGGACGTGCAGTTTGGGGAGAAGAAGGAATGAACAGTGTACAGATCTGCATGATTAGAAGAATGCCAAGCATATGAAGCAGCTTGGGGTTGGATACTTCTAAATAAAAGGCATAGTATTACCATTCTGTTCATCGACAACATTATTATTTTTAGCATTATGTGCTGTATTGCATTGGCTGATAAAAGTAAAGTACAAGAATTTGCCAGATGACTCGATTTCTGCCCATGTCAGATTATTTTGCTTAGTTTCTGATGGAAACAGAAGACAAGCTTTGCAAAATTATTTTTGTGGATTTTCTTCTCAGCTTCTATTCCCTTCCTGTTGCCATGTCTAATCTATCTATCTATGGCTGAATTATTGATTTATGTCTGCTGGGATGCTAGATACGTATCCTGTAAGTGATATCAGCTTGGTTTTGTTACATTATATATAGCGAAGAGATACTCTGAATTGTATCTGTGCATAAAAGCATCACAAATTGTTATTAATTATGCTCTATGGAAGATGTATTCTGCTGTTGAACTTTCCAGAAAAGGCAAAGTATAATAACTCTTCTCTTCACTGAAGAATTTTTTCCTTTGTTATGGGACAGCTGATGAACACAATATTGCTTTTACTATGCAGTCCTGAAAGTGCCAGTTGGGGGAAAACATATTTTTCAGCACTTAAAATAAAAATACCAAAAAGTTACAATAGCTTGGATGGAAGCTCCATGTATGTCCGCTTAACAAAAATAGCCTTTGAACTGCAAAGACATTTGGTGATGATTACTGTTCCCTGAAAAAATAATTACAAAATGTTATTCATCTATTTCTTTTCCTGTCCATGTGTTTATCTATCATTTTGCAGTTTTCAGCAGAGCAGATGTGCTATGACAGAAACAGCAGCTACAGTATTATTTGCTTCACATATAGAAACAACAAGCAAATGTGACTCATATCCTGGATTACATTAAACAAAATGGAAGAGTGACAAAAAAAATCTGTTAGTCTAACAACAGATTTTAATTGCAAACTAAATTGAAATTCATTTGTTTAAAAAAGTGTTTTCAAATGTTAACTCACAGATTTATACTGTAGTATTTGCCAAAAATGTTAATGTTCTGAGGTGAAATCCTGTTTCTAATGAGGTCACTAGAGCATTGCCACTGCATCTGGGGGGCAAGAGTCCATCTTGGTCCTTTATCTGGTCCCCCCTAGATAATTTGCACATTGTATGTACACCACATAAGCACTAAGCTTTAACTTGTCTGTTTTAAAAAAAAAACAACACAACCCAAAACATCTTTAAGGCTGCCAATGATCAGATGCAATTAAGGATTTGTCCATAAAATATTTAATCAATAATTATCATTCAGTGATCAGCTGCAGACACCTGGGCTTGAAATATGAGCTATTTGTCAAAGGGCAAACTGAAATGTCTTTTACTCTAACACAAGCAGGTCCTCTGCTCTTGACCTATTAAAACTTTGTTTGCTATTATACTTGCTGGTGAACAAGTCATGCGGAAAGGTGTTGAGGAAATGAGCCAGCGTGTTCCCCAGGTGATATAAATGCTTTATCAAACTGATCCCTGCCTTGTTATGTAAACTATACCAGGTACCGTTCGTTTTAAACAGAGAGATAAACAGATCTAATATGCTTCAGGGCGTCATGCTTTATGCATGAACTGCTTTTTATTTTTATATTAAAGATTTTCTTGACACAACCCTTAGCAATGAAGGAAAGCTCCGATATAATGTCTTAACTACAACCACTGCAGCACCTGCAAGTTCAAAGTACTGAGACTGATATTCCCTGATCAGAGAGTCCCATGCTAACCTATTTAATTAATTCTTAATAAACAATTAATTTTTTAGCGAAATACCTCTTGTAATGAGAAAGTCTCTCTCAAAAGATAAATGAGGTAATCCTCTGAGATGGAATTTATAAAAAAAATAACTTTGTCTATCCGTTTATTTACAATAGTTAGCTACCTGCTCTTTGCTTTCAGTTGTTGGATCTAACACTTGTTTTCTTATTTATTATACAGTTTTCAACCTGAAGTGGTATCAGATAAAATATTTTTAACCTTCCCAGGAGTAATATCAAGTTTCCTTTTATAGCAATGGGATTAAATTCTACTCTCAGTTTTCATGGGAGGAAATGCAGAAGATTATCACCAAAGATTTTGGTATAGTTACTTAAGAGTTATATCCATAAACAAGACCAGAATTTAGTCAGCTTCCTTATATTTGAGACATACAAGATGAAAGTGAACACATTTATGCTCTCATTTCACAAAATGGACCTACAGAGCATTGCAAGGATCCACTTTGAAAATTGTGGACGCTTTTAGCCTAAAATATAAAAATTGATTGGTTGTTCTTGCTTTAATATTTGGTTTCATCCTCTGACATTTTAAGGACAGCTACAGACCCTATTTTCTCAGAACCACATAAGAAGAAAGAGGAAAAAAGTCTTAACATATATTGTTATATACCCAGAAATATTTACCTCACCTAAACCAAGATTTTAAGTACACCTCCCAGTGTCAGTGCAGTCTTAATTATAGAGTCACTAGTGACACCCTTGTAATTTATCTGCTTCTACAGATAGATTTGTATGACTGTGTGTATGTGTGCATACTAGTGCAGGTAAACACGTGTGTATTCAAATGGCTTTTTTCATATCCTCCTGCTAAGTTCCAGTAGTGTTTCTAATGCCTAACTAAAAATCATTAGTCCAAATGATTTATAGAGCATTATTTGTATTATAGTCAACACAAGCATAGTTCCTTTCAAGCTGATAAGAATAGTAGGTTTAGTCTGCTTTAGTTCTCATTTTCTAGGCTGAAAAAACCCCACTGCTTGATAAAAGCCTTTGTTTTAGCAAACACATATGCACAGAGATAGCACAAACAGCATGGTTTTAATGCCAAAGGTATCAGATTAACAAATAGAAACTGGATAATATAACATCCTTCGCTAAAAGTCTTGTCTGTTTGTATTCATAATGTAATGTTTACTTCAGGACATATTTTCTGGAGACATGATGCCTTCCTTCCCTTTATTCCACATACAACTCAAAATAGTAAAACTAATGAAATTTAACCATCCATAAGTCTTTTTTGTCGATGGACTGAATTATAACTTTTTAATTTAGTCAAGTAAAGAATTATTACAGTAGGACTCTAGGGCAGGAATGTGTTAATAAAATCATACTGTCTGCCTTTTCATTTAAAATAATCCCCTTGAGCTGATTAAATGAAATATCACTTGTTTAATAACTGACAGAACATTATTTTTAAGCAGAAATGTTTTGCATATCTTCCTATCCTGTTTTTAATTCCAGGCACAAAGTAGTGAAGGCACTGATATCACACAAAGGGAGTAGAGTTTAGCACTTGGATATAGTTTGTCCTGTCATAGTGGCATCTATAATTTAGTGTGAAGCAGTGAGGTAGACAGAGCATTATCATTAGAAATCATCCTGAACAGGGATATAAAACACAGTCGCAATAACACTTGTCAGAAAGGTGACTGCAGTCAAAACTAATATCCAAGAGTTTCAAGATAAATGCTGACACTGCAGCCATCTTACAAAGACTATTATTGCTCAAAAAAACCCCTGAAAAAACAAAACCAAACTATGAACCTTCCCCAGAGTGAACAAGTTAGTGTGAAGTTTGTATCTGGGGTGGCATAAACTTTGTGAGATTTACAGTAAGTAAAGCCCTTCTTTACTTGAATAAGGTACTTTATGTTGCTACAGAGAAGGAACCAGATAGTCTTTCTGGCTTAATGACTTTAAGCTACTCTAAATTCTTCCCTCCACACTCTCCCCATTATCTGGAGTGTACAAGTGCAAACCTTAGAGCAGGCAATTAACTGTGTTCTTCCAGGTTCACTCCCTCTCCCTGCTGCCCACTTCCCCAGCCTGTATTCCACAGACAACACTTGATTTTCCTAGTCTTTATACTCAGACTCATCTCTGGGTCAGAATGCAGCTGTGATTTTATAGCCTTTTATTGCTGGTTTTGTAAACTGCAAAGCCACAGGGAAACTCCCAAATCAAAATTATAGTTTTGAAACCTGGGGGTAAGTATAGTACCTTCATTGTCTTGCTTCTTTAGCACTGATAAAGTTTATCTTAATATAAACAAATGCACAAGTTTGCTGCCTCTCTAATGCACTCATAGCTCAATGTCTTTGCAGATGCACTGCAGGACAAGATATGGGTGCTGTGTACAAGGTATTTCTATTGCTATAGGCAACCTGCCCTCATCAGAGGCTTCTAAAATCTGCTATCACTGCTGAGAAGTGGGAGAAGAGTGAGGAATGTCTGCTACAATCTCTAGGTTCTGATTCAGGCCTCAGTTGTATGATGGCAATATAGAAACTCAACTATAAACAGAATGAGACTTATCTTCTGTTGGTCACAACAAATGTTATATTTAATGAAAAATAAAGGACTAGAAGAAGCCTTGTTACTAAAGGACTTGAGAGGAATGGTTTGTTCAACAATCTCTCTCTGATTAGAGATAACCACAAATGTCTCTGGAAAAAGTGCCAGAAGATGTGTGGTGCACCATCAGATAATAACATGCGTGTAGATGACCCTTCTTCCTTAAATGACCAATTGGTATCTATATCAACTTGAAGCACAATATATTCTATATAGTAGTTTAACTGAAATTAGAAGGGAATGCTGTTACATATGACCATGTGTTTAAAAAGTCGTGTCTGCTCTTGACTGTAGGAATAGCTAGTGACAGTGACTCACACATGTTCACAGCACCTGACAAATGTTTCCTTCACCTGTTTTGCTGATCTTTCATATGAGCTTCACTGAATGCTTTTGTTTCCTTGTAAAGAGATACCTGGGGTACTAAGAAACGATTCTAGTCTTTTACATCTTTTGGAAAGAAATATTCCTATACCTCCAGTCATTTTTGCAATTCAAGCCATACCTGTCATGCATGTGTGTGTTTTAATAGAAATAGCACATATAAAAAATACATCCTTTTTAAAGGTAATTTTAGTATCCGTTTTCAAAAAAAGGTTTATAGCTCAGGAAAACATCTCTCTCCTAAGTAATCATTATTACCCTGCAGCTTTCTGGTTGCCATTTCACTGGGACGCTGTACATTTTTTAGCAGCTTGGCCATTTCACTTTTTCTTCATATTTCGTTTTGTGTTGTATACCATCTAGACCTGCTGATCTGTTTCTCCCAAATGTATTGGTTTGTCTGGATATTTTCTTCTTTGAAATCTCAGGTTTTGATTGCAGTTGTTTTGATCTCAGTGAACAATCGTAAAACCTCAGTGTCACTTGTGGTTTAGACTAATAGAAAGAACATAAACTGAACTGTCTTTATTCCATGAGAATTCAATAAACTTAGCAGCTCATTTGTATCTACCAAAACCAAACTTTCTTGTTATTTTTTCTTTTGCATGTAACCCAGATGATTTTCAGTCTTGTCCTTAGTTCTCCAAATTACCGCCTTGCATTTAATTGCCCATATTCCTGTTGTCTTTACTGTGATGTATTATAGTTCTTCTGAAATACATGAGTTCTGCAATAACCTCAGGAACTTCACTGTTTAGAGACTCATCGCTACTCTTAGTAAATTCACACATGACGCCATTCAGTTGTCATTACTTAAATGAGTTTCATGATAACCCAACACTGGCTAATGAAGCTATGGATTACAGTTTCCCTGTATGGACTATATTCAGCTCTTTCTCTTGAAGTCTTGTCAAGGTGTGAAATTTCTGGGTAGTCAAACGCATTCTTGAATTAGCTTAGCTGCCTCTTATTTTGCTCAATACTGCTCACTCAGCCTTTTCCTGGCCAACATATCCACATATGAAGCACTGGCATCCCTACATGCTTAAGGCTTGTGATTTCTACACTTACACATACTTGGAGAAGATATAATTTTAAAAACTTCATTCTAACTTGAAATTATCCCATAAAAATGTCATGATCAATAAGATCTATTGTTATCCACTGTTTCAAACTTCTTTCAACAATGCCCAATTCCATAAAAAAGTAAACATAATGCACATTTGAAACTATGCAGCTCAGAATGCAAACAAAGTGCACAAAATCATTTTTGGGATGCGTGATCACTGTTAGCCACTCAAACACAAAGGCTTAATAAACTTAAGGTGTCAGAATCTGACTGCTTTAGTTGCAGCACGCATACTGTGTATTGTAAGAACTATTATTTAAGATGGGAGAAGAACATTTGCATACAGATATTGACAGGGGAAATTTCCTCTTCAAAATTACAAAAGACTTAAAAAACGTTATTTGGAGGTACCCACTTGCCTGCAGACTGAAGATGCAAGCTTCACTTCTGAGTTCCTTTCTGAGAATTCTCACAGTTCAGTAGGCATGGTGGTTCAGCCCCAAACAGTAGCTGAGCAACACACCTCTCACTCACTCCCAGAGGAGAAACAGACAGAGCCTCCATGGGCTGGGATAAGGACAGTTTACTGACAAAATCACCCTTGAAGGAGGAACAACAGCCCATGGCAAGTTACACTCACACCCAGTGATAGGATAGAGTACCTTACCAGCCCAATAACAACACAGTAGAAGACCACCAAGGCGAAGACCATCAAGGCGAAGACCACCAAGGTGAAGACCATCAAGCCGAAGACCACCAAGGCAAAGACCAAAGACCATCAAGCCGAAGACCTCCAAGGCAAAGACCAAAGACCATCAAGCCGAAGACCTCCAAGGCAAAGACCAAAGACCATCAAGCCGAAGACCACCAAGGCAAAGACCCCCAAGGCAAAGACCACCAAGGCAGCCCAACCATACCCAGACTGCCCTGGAGGTACCCTGGAGACTCTCTCTCTGACCTGCCCCTTTTATGGGGGAGTGATGTTAGGTGATGTGGAAAACAGCTCAGGCTAACTCAGCTCACCTGTGCTGGCTGCTTGGGGAGGTTAACTCTGGTCTGGACAGAACCAGGACAGTAGGCTATATTATATAGATAAAAATGAAGCTATAAAGCAAACATATACGGAATTTCTTTGGTAGAAGAAAAGAGTCTAGAGTTACTGTAAATTCCCTTTCCTTCATAGTTTGAAAACTGCATTAAATAAAAAAATTAAGTTAGATGGAGAGGAATAAATTTAGTCAAAACACTCTTAGATAAAAAAAGTGGATTTAGGAGGAGTTCGCAGCAGCTCCCGCCCAAAACAAAGCTGTTGTTATTTATCAAAGCTAACAGCATTCATTACAAAGGTAAAAAAAAACCAAAACAAAACCCAAAACTTTGCTAAACTATCTACAGTATTTAATGTGACAGATTACTTTGTTGCAATGGCTTGCTTATAGCAGTATTTCACATAGGGAATGCAAGAACAGATGCATTTCAAACTATGTTCTTACTGCATAAGAAAATCCTGAAAAGAAGAAAAAAAATATCATGGATATGCAAGCAAGAAGAGCTCGTGATGTTAAAGAAAATGCCTACTCCAACTATAACTGTGTAACATTATGCACAATACTGGAGCAACTTCATTACAAAAGTTGGATATTTGTGCTGTTTATAATGGGAGCATGATTTAGCTTATCAGCGTCAATGGGATTGGGATTTTGGACCAAGAACTGCTATAGCAAAATATATGGGAAGGAGATTTCATATGGGCATTACAACTGATAATTGTAAAAATAGTAATATATAGAAAGAAAGATGCTAAAGTTTCTCTCTGTATCCTAAAATTATCACTGTTCAAAAAAATATCACATTCCAGCTCAATTTGATTGTATGGAAGAATAAATAACAAAGCACTTCAGGTGATTTTACAAGTATTAAAAGAGAGAGCTGTGCTAATCAATTCCTTTTATTTGTTCTTTCTTTTGCCTTTATCTTGAATGCAGAAATAGAAAACAAATCATAGTAACTATATTTCTCAGAAGTCAGTATCGTTTACTTTCAATAGACACAGTAACACTGTTTAAACCTTGAAAGCTAATAAACATGGATTTGTGGAATTAAAAATATTGAACAATGGGAGAAATAGCAACTCACAAAATTAAAGTTTTATAGCCCAAAGATGAAGACTGTGTTCCACAGTTTAAATATTTCATATATGACATTTTCAGACTCTACTACAGCATGAAGTCTGATTTTGATTTTTCAATCCAATACAACCTTTTTGATTTTGGTCTTAAAATCTAGATCCTACTAGCTCAGATTCCTCTTTGTATGAAAAGGATGTTTAATGTCTACCTAATGATATTTCCTAAGTCCTTTTTAGACCATCACATGAAAAAATATACAGCTTAGTTCATAGTCTTTGATATGATTAACACAAGCTTCCAGAATGACATGTATTAAAGGAAGCTTGGATTCAAAAAAATACAATGTGCTAGTATAGCATAAAAATCTGAAGAGGTGACTCCTTAAAAATAAAAGCACTATGGTATCTGGATAGCAACTCTGCTATACAAGTCAACTAATATTTAGGTCATCTCTTCCACAGCGATGGGGTGCTGGAAAGCTGTTTTCTGATTACTATTAGAATTCATGCTTTGTATTCATACTGAAGGTAGGAATCACTCTGTACCTTTGCAAGGCAAGATACTAGGGTTGGGCTTGGTTTTTTTTTTGTGTCCAATTAAGGCCATTGCTGCGGCTATCAGAAGTAGCAATTATGAGGACATCTATGACCACAGGCAGTTTTTTTTAAAGTACATCAACTGATTAAGCTGTAGCAGTAATTGC
>VZTU01002692.1:18037-25537 GCA_013400835.1 Zapornia atra | reverse complement strand
GCTCTATGTTACCGATGATGGTGCAACCACATCCTTCATTCAGTGTTTGTAAAAACCTTTATGGGTAACGCACTTTGATAAACTATAGTTAATGAAATAATTAGTCCTAATCACCCATTCTGGACTGGATTAGTACTGTGTTTCAATCCTGCCACATTATCACCCATTAAGTGCTGGGTCCTGGGAGGGTGTAGCCGGCACAGAAGCGTTCCCATAGACGTCTTATGGACCTGTGCAATAGCCTGACTGTAAAGAGCCTTATCTTTTTGACTGGTGTAGATGAATATCACCATCACCATTACAGGTGGCACTGTCGAGCCCCTGGACTTAAACCTCAGCGTGCTAGGTGCTGTACAGACAGAATAGACAGCTCCCTGACAGCTGACGGGTTTCTGCTGGAGGGCTGCAAAATTCAGACTGGAATTTCAGGATTCAGCGGCACATAGGACTCAGGGAACAAACAAGGGAGTGGACTTTTTAAATTGCCCTGCAGCTAGTTGAGCAATTTACTCCACTGAAAAATGTAAAATGTAATAAAAACAGAGACACGGTATCTACTTTACCTGGTGATAAACAAATAGAGATGATAAAGTTATGATAAATTAGGCAAGAGATTCAGAGGGGTCTAATTCACATCTGAAAAGGAAGGAGTATCTGAGACAAACTGCCTGGGAAAAGCCCCGAGAGCTGGAAGCAGCAAACCTTTCACACACAAGCAATATTTTCAGGCTTTTCCCAGTGTGACCATGAGTAAAATTGTTCACTGGAGGCGGACATTCCTTTTGGCCAGTTCTGCCTTTTCCGATCTCTGCCCCCCCGCAGAGCTGAATCGATACTAAGTAATATCATCCTTTGTATCTCTGCTGTTTTGTGTATATAAAGAAGATAGAATTGTGTAATTTTGACAAGAACAAGGTTTTAGTCTGTAGTATGATGAATTAAACATAACTGACTTACAACAAGCCAAGAGCTTTAAGCAGCCAAGTCTGATCTGCTAGAAATCTCAGATTATTAAGCGCTGGTACTGTCCTACTCCAATATGCAAAAGAAAAAGCCTATCCAGCTGCAATTAGATGTATAATATCTTAAAGACAAGTTAATAACACCATAGCCTGTAATGCAATTTTATGTTAAGAGGAACATGCAAAAAAAATTAAAACTACATGTTTGTATATAATAATTTCTGGACATATGACTCAAAATTTAAAAGGAGTAACATACAAAATCTGTAGATCACAAAATAATTTTTGATCTATATTTCATCTAAAGTGGCCATCAACAATCTTGTCAATTAAAAAAAATAAATTCCTACATTCCTGCACTTAGAAAACAGATATAATGAATAGGTGAATAGTAATTAATTTGGAAAGTTACACAATGATATGGAGTAAAATTTAGGGGGAAGAAATTAAAGGAGGCTGGAAATGCAAGAGAAGTAGGAGCAACAGTAAATGGAATGTAAATTTGTAGCAACAACATGGAGAAAAAAAGCCTAGGTGATTTAAGGCTACAATGGTGAAAGTGGTGACAGATTGTTTGGTTTGGGAAAATACAGCCTTCACCTGAAACTAAGACAAAATTGGAAGAGCCGAGAGGACACGAAATAAAAATGGGAAGATTTCAGAACAAAGCACTTCTGAGGGAAGGATGAAATGAACACTATGGCTGTGTACAAAAATGAATGGAATGTACTCTGAATGCACATATAGACTGAATAGCACAAGTAACCATGTGAAATTATCTCATTATCTCCTGTGAGAAATTGCAAACTCAATTGCTGTAATTTTTCCAGACTAAGCTGTATGAACAAGAACGATCCCATGTAAGGCTGGGGATATTCAGGAAGTCTTCTTTCTCACAACCCCTTGGCTGACAGGAACACCCTCCATTAGTACTACTGCAGACATATCATCAATGAAACGAAAACCCTGACCTCGGAGCCCAGATCAAATAGATCTGAAGAAAGAAGCTGGGGAAGTCCACAGAGGCAAATAGAGAATCTCCAGCCTATTTCACCTACATCTTTCTCTTTATTAAGGGAGGGAAGGAGTACAGTAGGAGATCCGTGCAGTCTCCAGTCCTCCAGCCATATATTTTGTTTCTTCTTGCCTGTTCCCAAAGAATTCAGAGGACCACCCTAGATACAGGTCTGTTCAGAGTGCAACAGGGGTTCCACTGGATGGTCTCCTAGTAGTCATGGACACATAATAGAATTTGCACATTAAAAGCAATTCTGTTTGTTTATCACAGTACGTGGGGATCAAAAGAAAGCAAAGGTAGTTTTTTTCTCCTATTTATACTGATTTGGAAGTTCATAATATAAGAAATATACTTGCCTAATTTTGCAACACAATGAATACACCACACTCATTTCACAACTTCCAGGTACATCTTGCATGTTCATAAATACTTAAAAATATATACACACATGTATAAATACACTGCATTTAGGCACTTGCATGTGTCTATATCACTGTATAATGGACCTACTTTATGGCACAGTTTTCGCAGAGACAAATTTAATCTTCAATCCAGAAGATAGCTGTTGCAAGTTATCTACTGGATTTACCTTTATTTACTTTGTATAAATATGGAAAGGAACTATATGTTTATTTTCCATACATTAATCATAAATTCTGCTTTCATTTATTAATTGCTGACTAAAGACGACAGAGGTTCACCTTGTATAGACTGCTGTAGGATTGGAAAATTCAGTTGAAGGAAGAAACATGCACTTATTCTAAGAACCAATTTCTACTTTAGAACAAAACACTACAAGTTAATCCTTCAGGATTAACTATGGCAAAGGAATCTAGAAGAATATAAACTTAGAGCCAAATTTAGCTCTGTGGTAAACAGAGACAGCTGAGCCATGATTATTATAATTGGAAAACTCAAGCCTCCTGCAATAGCAGTTACATACATACCAGGTTAACAGACAGATGCAATGACAATGTTCTTAGGAAGAGTCCAATCCAGACACCCCAATCTCAACAGTAAATGGTCTCAGAATAAATAAAATTTCCCTGCATCTGAATATTTGTATTAATGTTGTTGCCCTCGCTACTGTACTTTTTAAAGCTGACTCGTGGCCAGAATGAAAGCAAGTTTTAACATTAGCATGCATATAGGTCACCCTGATATTATCCTACCACATAATGATCCCAAAAATCTCTCCAAGATTAATGATGATCACATAATTCCAGAAAGTCAGCACTATATATGTAGAAATATATTGGCAATAAAAACCAGTCACTGTTGTGCCTTTCCCCAGTTGGGGATCTCTCACTTTTCTTTGATTTCTAAAGGCTTCAGATCAATAACTGGAGTGACATTATTAACAGCTCCCTCAACACCTTGGCCAGCACTAATATTAAATCCATTATACCTTCTGTTTGACATTTGCAGTACAGCAGAAAGTGCTGTAGATACAGTCAAACTGCCTTGGGAATGGGGTTGGATGCAGGGTTAGTGAGATGGCTTCCCTTGCCTGACTCTAAATTCATCTCATTGATAGAAAACTTCAGCTATTCAGAAAACTACACTAGGCAGTAAATAATTCACCTGTCAAAATGGGGGAAAAAAATCACTTTCATGCTGTTTTTGAAATACATTACCAAAGGGTCTTCAAAAAATATTTGACATTCCTTATTGTCATCACGTTTACAGAATTTAATAGGTATCACAACACACATCACAGTGTTTCCAAATGAATGCTTTACAAGTGAATGATGTTGGAAACAAGACCGTACACAGTTGTTTGGTTCGTAGTTTTAACTTTCATGGTAAGTTCTTTAAGGCACTGCTTGTACATTGCAGGCACCATGCAATAGTATAGTTCAACCAATCTGAACAACAATTGTGGGACAAATTAGCTGGCAATTCTCAGGGTATTTACACTGGCACAGCTTGTATCTGCATTTAATTCCTCAGCATACACACTTGCTGTGGTATTCCCTGGACCCTGATGGTCTGGCTGAGCTGCATTCAGGACAGAACATGGGAATCTGTATCTAGGATACATTTAGGTTTCCTATCTGTGAGCATTTAGCAGCAGCTCACAGCACAGTGCTGGTTTAGCGTGACTCTCCTCCTGGCTGTACCTCAATCTAATACCAGGAGCTGTGAACCTGAGCTGTTCAGGGATGACTGCTCTAGGAGCCAGAAAATCACCCAGAAAGGAATTTAAAATTCTACTTTTAGACTATCATTGATGGTGGTGCACAAGAATGAATGGAAAATACATGTAGTGGCTGTGGGCTGATGTGCTTTTACCTCAGGTTCAGTCGGCACTGGGACTCTGACACTCTGTAAATGATTCTCCTAACTACATTTGCGGTATCTGTCCAACTGAAAGCTGCAAACAGGAGGGAACTCCTGCAAATGCAAATGAAAGAAGCAGAAGCTTCAGGTGGCACTAGCTGGGGGCTGCCAAATGGAAGAACAGCAACTCACCAGAATGCTCTTTGACCTCATTGAAGCTTCTGACACAGGGTTTAAGAAAGAACTTTGCTTAACAGGAGAAAATAAGGCAATAGGAACAACAGGTTACGTACTGTGTTCTCACACACTATGCCTTCACAAGATGTGAGGCTCTTGTGACAGCACTTCCGATGAAACCTTGCTGTCATGGGAGGCAGCCATCCCTGCAAGGGGACTAACACTAACACATAGCAAGGTTCTAGCTTTGTTTCCCTTTGGAGTAATATGAGGTTTGCCTTCCCAGTTGCTTTCACAGACAGGGGACTCTGACCCTAAAAACTCTGAAGATTCCTGCTGAGATGATTTAAAAGGTGTCTGCTTGCTAGGTCTCTGCCATTCTTCTGCCCAGGGTTGCCGAGCATGATGTGTCTGCTTCTCAGCAGCTGCAATTCACAGTTCAGCTTGGCCACCAGTGAAACCACCACTGATTTAAGTTTATATTAATATCCTGGCTGTGAATGTGACAACTGACAAGTGAACAAGCTGTCCCTGCTCTTCCCTCACCTTTGGTGGCATTAATCTGTGGCAGAGGTCATGCTGTGTGAGTGGGGCAGTAACCTCTTACGTAACTTTAAGAAACTCCAGAATCATAGTCCTCATCAACTGTTCGTGTCTGACTATGTGATTAAAGAAAAAAGGAAAACAAAAATCGAGGTGGGTATCTCCAAGGCTCTGGGTCCTATCTTAAGTGCATATGATAAACTCTTTCCCTGTTAAAAGGAGCTTTACAACGTATGTGTCTTTGTCAGTCACAGAAAACTCTGAGCAGTAACAGCTGTCTCCAGCTGGTTCTTCTGAATATTTACCAAGGTTAATTTTGCAATAGAGGGGAGACCCACACTACTTTGCACTGCTGCCGGCAATACCCAAATCAACAAATCTGAATCTGGCTTTGCCTCACCAGCAGGTTCTGTGGCTCAGGAGGTACCTGGCACGTAAGCACACGTGAAGATTCAGGATGAGTCAAAAAACACAACCTTCTAGCAAATGTATTAATTCCAGCCACAAAGTGAACTGTTCAAATTTTATGGCTTGAATAGGATTATATAAACAACGAGGAAATACTTAAAAGACAGATTTCCATTCCTGTATACTTTTGCTGAAGGCTATTAAGAATGCCAAATGAGTGAATTTGGAACTCTCATACCTTAATTGAAGGTGGAGAAGCCTTCAAACTTTATAAGAAATATAATTTCCCACAACCTAGCTCTGTTTGAGGGCAGGACTGCAAGGAAGTTCAGTGTTCAGTGAAGTGTTAATGTAATTTTATGTTTTTAATTTCCTTGGCTTTGAAACCACCTAAAGAAACAATTTAATCACTATGTGTGCTACCATTTGAATACTTCCAACAGGGCTTTTTAAAGTTACACTTTACTGAAATGGACAGAGTGGGAAAGGAGTGACTCTCTACATTTTACTTGCAGTATTTGGTACAGCACCATTTTACTGGCCATTTATTTAGTCTTTTTACAGGCTCCTATTATTTCTGTGTCATTTCAATAGGAAAAAAGTGAAAATCTAGCTATCTAGAATTAATAGAATACTCCAAAGTCAGTCTTCAGTTCTGCCTGAGACATTACTTGGGTTTCTTTTTTTGTCTTTTGATATTTCTTTACAGGACGTGTTACAAGGAAGTTGTAATTTTCCTCAGACAAACCTACGGGCAGCTGGCATGGGAAATGCAGTTACTAGAAGTATGTTCTGCTAAGACCTGAGCAACACACTTGCAGTGCAGACCACTCAGATGCTAACCACTCCCACCCAAACAAACTACAGGTACTCATCTCTACCAAGACTTTCCCCAAGAAAGCCTTTCAGTCTTTTTAGTCCTGCTTGCCCCTTCTGACTGAAAGACAGGTAGCTCTTCTGTTAAGTAGTGACTCAGAAAAAAATGTACATTTTCTTTACATTTGAGTGATTTTACATACTTGAGCTATTCTTTAATTGCTTATGCCTAACCTGAGGTTAGATGTGAAAAATTACAGTCAAAGAGATTTTGGATAACACATCTGAGGACAAGACCTTTAAGGGAAATTAATTTGCAACCTTTACTATACGGGGTAATCCCAGCTCCCTGCTAGAGTTGGACTTTTCAGCCCAAAATTTAAGTGGAATGCTACAGACTGTGCTTCAGGCACTTCATAGGTTAACTTGCTGTTGTAGTTATTCTTTGACCAAAGTTCTGTCTGATATATTTTGCTAAGTTGTCTAAATCCTGCTGTAGTATTGATTTCTCCCTTTAAAAGCTCTCACCCATTCAGTAAGCTCCAAGGACCCCTTGTCCCAGCTCAATTCATTCTAAAATGCAGCTGGGATATGTTATTCCTGACACCAGTCTTACTGTTAATAACTGATGTTAGAGATGTAAGATGGTTTTAGGAACAGAAAGGGAAATGTTTCTTTACCACAGAGAAGGATATAGTAGTTCCTATAACACTTGGATAACTGCTTTTCCCAAAGAAAGAGATTTTTTTTTTCCTTCTTTATTCTGTTGCTTCTTGAAAACAGCTGGTTTTCTATTTACTGGGCACTTAACAGTAGCTACATTGAATTTATTAAGAGGACAGTATTGCCATTATAATCCCAAACCTGCAGAACTATTACAACTAATGAAAAGACACAACTAAATATATAGGAAAAGTAAATTAACCATTGAGGCAGCGTGGTCCAGAGGTTCTCTTCTCACAACGGGAGTCTGAAAGATAGGTTCTACATCAAGGCTTTCGAATTACCTTAAAATCTTCACTGTTAATATTAAGCTGTATTGAAGGTTTCAGGGATTTCAGTCAAAGAACATACCCACTGAGGGGCCACACTTGAAAACAGCTATATCTGTGAATAGTTATTTTGTCAAATATGTCTCCTGAAGTGTGTCCTTAAACCCGCTTTTTTGTGCTTTGCTGTCCAGTAAGTACATATCTTTAATTACCCCCATTATCTTCAGTCTAATTTCAGAGAAGAAAGTCTGCTGCTTGAAGAAAAACACTTCTTATTATGGTGCAGTATCACTGCTTCTTA
>VZTU01002692.1:5537-13037 GCA_013400835.1 Zapornia atra | reverse complement strand
TACTTCAGCATCTCTTTCATTCCACGGTTGTATTATTAACTACATTAAAGTATGAAGTCCAAGTACCCATTTCAGACACAAGTACCCATATATCCCACAGCGAATGGCAACCAGAAAAAATACCTCAGAACATACTAGATTCTTAACCCTAAATGTTTGTGGCAGGAAAAGCACCATGACTTGTTTTGCTTTGCTCCTCTTCACACCCGCCTGCTCCCACCTCCCCAGAAAGCTGTCATGGTTCAAAGGCAGCCCGGACAGAAGTGAAACAAGGCAGCACATGCACAGGAATGAACCAGTCTAGTAGCAGAAATACAGAAATGTGTGGGCTTTATAGGGCAGGACGTTTGCCAGACACAGACCTTGGCTATTGTTACTTGCCTTCAGGAAACAAGCAAGAGACACTGATCTGAGGAGCTAGTGGTGAACCGAAGTAAGGGAAATTCCAGCATATTATTTATGAGAAGTACTTTATAAAGAGTATTGGCAAGGTTCCTGATCACTGATCAGTTACTGAGCCCATGGAAACAAATTCTAGTTGCTCAAACTGGATCTTTGCATACATCTATTTAGGTATTTAAACCAAACCAAAAATATGAGAATTTTTTAAATAACATATTTCTTATTCAATCATTATTGTTACAAGATGTTGTAAATAAACCTGTATGTTCTCAGGGTATGGATGGGTTAATGACACCAATGCTCTAAACATGAAGGATGAAACAAAAATGCAATTATCTTTTCCTTTTCTGCATATAAGGTTATGAGAAGGGCTATGATCTAATTTGTTCTTAATGCCAATGTCAAGCTGAACTCAATATCATTCAAAATGATGCTATGACCTAGCTAGAATATGGACTAGTATGGCAATAACAACAGAAATCCCTGAGAAAATCATTGCAACCTTGGGTGACAAAAATAGAGAGAAGCCATGAACAACCTAATAACCAGAAGTGGCAGCTTAATAGCGTGCTTCATTTCAGCCTGTAGCCTAAAAAATACAGACTCTAAAAGGAAATCTCAGACTTTGAGAAGACCCTATATAATTGCACAGATTGGGTCTTGTCATTAGCCAATTTACTCTTCCTCAGATTTACAGTTCTGGGTGTAACAAAATCTTTGGCACAAGGTACAGATTCTTTTTTTCACCCTTCAAATCAATTTATTTTATACTCACTGGAACTCAATTCCATAGCTCTCGCTGAGGTTTAGGCTACTATTCGCTGCTGAGAGAGCAGCCTTTTCAGGGGTTTACAACACAAAACAACTAACCACACACTTAACATTAAACCTGTGCTGAAGCTTCCTCAAGGTAAATGGGATGCAAATGAATGTTTGGCTGTTTTGCTTAATACTGATGATCTCTGCACCTCTGAACTGTTCCGTTGCCAGCTGCCATGTACAACTTACAAAGAGATGTCAATTTTATAGGATATGGATTGAATCATTTTAAACTAATCCCTGCAGAAAAAAACCCAGCTCATTTGGAGAAGGGAAAAATGCCTGATAATTCCGCCTCTGCAAGTCGCTCAGATGGGTGGAAGAAAGTGGGAGGAAAGCCCAAGGTACTCTAGCTGACACTGTAGCCATGTGGCTTATATTTTACTTCCACAATAATTTATAAAAACACAGCAAAATGAACAGCACTGAGCAGCTTGTGTTCCTATCATAATATATAACCTCTCAGTACTTCATGTACAATAATACCTCCATGAAAATCAAGCTGCATTACTTCTGCTTCTTTGTACAACACTTTACATGACTAAGAGCGGCGAGTGACAACACGTTCTCCAGTAACTGAGATTGATTATTGGTGCTTCGGCACATCCATAATCATGATGCATGCAGCAAGGAGAGATGGAATTATTTCCATACAGTGCCCTGATTGGTACAAAAAACTTTTTTTCTTACTGAACTGAATATGTATAGGATGCATGCAATATGCTCTAGAGGAATAAGTATTGTGCTAGCTGTCAAAAGGTCTCTAGCTATACTCCCGCCTTGTGTCTGAGCAAGACGCGTCATGCATGCTGACTGCATTTGCTACTCTTCAGCCACAGTGGTCAACACTATAGAGACTGTAAATTTACTGGTGGTTACTGGTCCATAGTATCTGAGATACTGTTGTTTTACTATTAACAATAGTGAGAATCTGGAAGAAGGACAATTGAGTGTGGTACATGGCAGAAAGTATGGCCATGGTAGGTCTGGATTTTATTTCAGTAACATTCTTTTTACAGCTGGTCAACTGTACTGACTTCAGAAGAGTTGCTGCAGATTGTTACTAATGGAAAGACACTGGAGTGCGGACCTCTGTATCTGCTTAGAGCAACAGGAAACTGCAGAGTCTTTAGCACAAAATCTGCGTAGCAATTTTTTTCTTTCCTTTTAAAGTGTATTAGACAATGCTCTCTCTGAATTTTTTTTTTCATATTTTTTCAAAAAATCTCAGAGGACTTCATACTTTAAAGAAGTTGTTGTTATGCCATAAAATCCTGGAAGTTATAAAAATATCTGAGATATTTGCATTGCCTACTTGGTAACTTTGCATTTTGGTGAATAATGAAACTTTTTTAAAGTTCAGGTGACTTTTCTAAATCAGAATCATCACCTCCTGCTTGAGAGATGAAAACAAAGATTAATTTTCCTTTTCAAACAGGCACATCCATAACCTTTATTGTTCTCCCTGTTCCGAGCAATGCTGTTTAACTGTGATATTACTGCAACAACAAAAGCTGGTGGTACAGTACATCTCACTTGATCAAATGAAGAAACAGTATGTCAAGGTTGTGGAAATGGACAGTGCACTGTAAACTCCTTAATGATTAAGGAATGATTAATTAAATACTTTTTGAAGTGAAATGTGGTGAGAAATCGTTCAGCAACAGAAAAAGCAGTAATATACTTAGGCCATATTGAAATTTTCTGTATTAGGATTTATGGACTAAATCGTGGAGAGTTGAATAAGCACTTATATTATCCATTTCCTGGTTATTTCATGTTTCTCTAGATACAAAGCTCCATCTAACCCAACAAGGAAGATTAGAGATGAAGTATGGAATGCAATATGACAGTCACCACACTGTACTATAATTTATAAAACAATTCAGCAATAAGAAAGCAACATACAATGTGATGTGGTATCACAATTAGAATAGGTTTTCCTCTAGACTGACTGGTGTCATAGCTCCCTCTTTATAATTTTTAAATATCAAAGGATCCTGCTGAATATTGAACTGCTTTGGCAAAAACACTGTGTTCTTCCCCATCCATCTTACTCTAAATTTTAGTTTACTTATCTCAAGGACAGACACAGAAATTGAAAACCCTCCTGAATAAAGTTTTGTATATACTAGTAGAGAGAGGAGAAAGAAAAACTTCTCTTCAATAGTGAACTGGATAGACTAAAAAGTCTTTCAATTACTGTACACACAAATATATACATACAGCAGCATGTAACTCATTTAGCATAGGTTACTAAAAAAAATTCCATGAAATTACAGCAATTTTCATTATACTGTTGACATCAGTGGAGGCACTTTCAATTTAGTCCAATGTGGGAATACAGAATGAGATTCAAATTTACCTTTCAGGAAACATTATAAGAAAAGTCTTTGCAGTGTCTCCCCAAAGGCCAGGGTCAACTTTTCAAAAGCAGCCTTTGATTCTGGATGCTCAGCCCGAGACAGCTCTTTTGAAAATTTTGCCATGGATATAAAATCCTTAATACCTTTATGTTAGGCAGCAATCAACTCGAGATTTTTCCTACTGGGACGGGGTGGGGGCTTGTAGCCTTCTGCAGCTGACATAAAGTGGCACCTCGTCTATCAGGAGCAAGTACTTGCAAGGGGCTAACACTAGCACTGGGTATTAAACAGACATCTTTGGACACCTGCTTTTGCTCAGCACAGTTCCCATTTTCTCGTACCTTTGTTTTTATTTTCTCTTCATCTTGTACAGAGATTGCCCACGGCAGTTCTTCGCAACCCTATATAACCTGAGAATGAAGGAATTAAAGTTCTTTGTACAAGCCTTCGTGACTCTCTGCCAGGCTGGAAAGGGAGCCCTTCCAATGTCCAAAGGATCTTGCCATCTAAACCCTTGAGTGAGAATACGTTTTTGGGGGTGGTGACCTCGAAATTAAGTTAGATGGTCTTATAGCCGCTCTCTTTAAGAGTGTATCAGTACGGATTTGATAAGGTACATAGAAGGAAAATGAGGTACTAGCTAAAAGCTCTCTCAAACTACTTTCAAATGCACATTTGCATTTTACAAAATTGAGTAACAGAAGAAAAGCTTCTGCTGTTGCTGTTCCTTTGGGAAAGAGGAGAGATTTTTTCAGTCACTTTTCCTTAATCACTGTGGAAAACATTCCCAGAACTCCTATCAGCTTTTTTGTTTAAATAATTATCCTTGTTGCATTTCAAGACAGCCCATTCTCTCTCTCACGTTATTCATGTCTTCTCTACTTCCCATCTCTAACTCTCTCTCTTGACTTCAGTCTCCTTTTGTGTCCCTCTGGAAAATTCCATCCATTTTGCTTACTATCCAGAACTGGCGGTCACTCCAAGTTTGAAAGACACAAAACACCTACGTGGATGCAGGAGCAGAAAAATATTACTATATTCAAATATAACAGCTGAAAGGTGAGAGCAAAAGATAACCGCCAAGATGCTTAGCATCAGTTTTATGAAAGATAAAGAAGCCAGGAAAATAACAGCAAACACAAAAACAAAGCCTGAAGCTGCAGAGAAAGGCAGGAGTTAACCATTGATGCAAACAGTTAGATATTGTCTGCAAATAGATCCTTTCCTCTAAACGTTGTTAGCCATATCGATCACATAGTTATTAGAGTAACACTTGCCACAGTCTGATTATTACAGGATTCACAAATGTGTTGGTAGAGAAGGACATGCTGACTGTTCTGGCTATTGGTAGAGCTACTTTTGGACTTTCTCTTCTATGCTAAATTAGCCACATACCCACAGCTCTACATCCTAAATACTGTGGATTACATAAATATATTGTATTGTGTCTTTTTAATCCTTTCAATTGGTTTATATTGGTCTTGGCTCTGAAACATTCCCTTCTGAGAGTGCTCAGGCATCTATACAACTAATGGGATGCAGACGGATGATTCAGCACATTGGGATGTCCTCTGGGTACCCTGTATCATAGAATCATAGAATGATACGGGTTGGAAGGGCCCCCAAGGATCATAGAGTTCCAATCCGCCTGACACAGGCAGGGCCACCAACATCCAACATCCAGGCCTGGATCTACCCAGCGCCCCATCTAACCTGGCATTGAATATGTCCAGGGATGGGGCATTCACCTCCTCTCTGGGCAGCCTGTTCCAGCACCTTACAACTCTCTCTGCAAAAAACTTCCCCCTAATATCTAATTTAAACCTTCCCTCCTTTAGCTTTAGTCCATTCCCCCTTGTCCTCCCCTCCTGTTTGTAAGCTCCCTTCAGGAAGGCTGCAATAAGGNGGGCAGAGTAGAGAGGGACAAGCACCTCCCTGTCTCTGCTTGCCACCCCTGTTCTGATGGAGCTCAGGATACCATTGGCCTTCCAAGATGCAAGAGCACACTGCTGGCTCATGTTAAGTTTCTTGTCCACCATGACACCCAGGTCCTTCTCAGCAGGGCTACTCTCAAGAAGCTCTTCTCCCAGTCTGTATCTGTGTTTGGGATTCTTCTGGCCCAAGTGCAACACCTTACAGTTCTGAGTGTTGAACCTCATTAGGTTCACCTGGGTCCACCTTTCCTGCCTGTCAAGATCCCTCTGGATGGCTTCCTTTCCCTCTGTTGTGTCAACCACACCACTCAGCTTGGTGTCATCTGCAAACTTGCTGAGGGTGCACTCAATTCCATCGCTGATGTTACTGGTAAAGATGTTAAAAGAGTACGGGTCCCAAGACAGACCCCTGGGGGACACCGCTTGTCACTGGCCTCCACCTGGACATAGACCCATTGACCACCACCCTTTGGCTACATTCTTTCAACCAGTTTCTTATCCTGCCACATCAACTGCAAGCCTCACATTTCATATACCACTCCTTCTAATCACAGCATTAACATTAAATCATGAGAATCTACATTAAGATTTATTAACCTTGGATTTGGCACTTCGCTTTGTCAAGGCATGCTGATATTAAAAGAGTTTTCAAACTCGATACCACATTTACTACAGTATTAACCCATTGCCAGGAACTAGGAAGTCCTTTCTGAACATCCTGGATCATCCTTTCCTCATCATAACTCTTGTCTTGAGCTACACTCTCAATGTTTAGAAGTGGAAATCACCTGTTGGCTTCTGTTATAGAATAAATTTCTACAGTCCTTCACAAGAATCCTTTATTCTTGAAGGAGTAATTCTAGCTAAGTACTCCATTTGTTTTCCTGCAACTAAATGAATGACCTTGTTTCAATTACATTTACAGTAAAAAATGTAGCATTTACAGTATTTGAGTAAAGTTACTTTGGTTGTTTTATTTATGAATATCGATTTCTGCATAAAGATACCATTTCCACTTTAATCTTACTTTTTTGGTGAATGAGCACTAATATCAGCTTTTAGATGAGCCACAGCAGGCACTGCATAAAATACTGCTGAGGGTGTAAGAAAGACCATGTTATACTATTTAGCAACACAATGCCAACAAGGATGAGAATGGAATATTTCTCTCTGAGGGTTAGTTCTTACTTACATTGATGTCTATGGGAGTTTTATCATCAGAAATCACCAGGCTTTCAATCAGACTTTTTAACAGTAAGGTCTGGAGTTCCAGGCTCACTGTAAGCAGTGAGAAAAAAAATCCGCAGAAATTATTGACATGACAGGGTTGTGACTCCTACTCCTTTTTTATGACCACTTTCAGGAGCTTCAAGTGTTTTACTTTGCATTTCTTTAAATACTAAAATACCAAAAGAACAAAACGCACTGCAGAGCAGCAGTGCATTAGGTGTCCTGACACTGTACCTGCAAGAGGCATTTCTATGGTACATCTAATGTTTTGCTCCTGTGGCCTGCAGCTGCCAATGAGATGCTAATAACTACTATATGGTCTGTTTTCACTGTATTGTTCATATGGACCATAAACAGAGTGGAAATCTCTGAGCACACTTAAGCCAGCTCCACTATCCATAGCCAAACCCCCACATTCCCTTCAAACACAAAGACCTGTAGGAATTTTCATTCGATCAGTTTTACACATTCTAAGAAAAATGTTGCACTTACTACCTTCTCCTTTCCTATGGACTAGTTGAAATTCAATAGTATCAAGGTTAGTTATGGACCTAAGTCAAATTTATTTTATTTAGTAGAATAATGCTGAAGGGATAAAGTAGCCAAAAATAACAAACTGCAAATACATATAGGCCCCTTGCAACTCAGTATATTGTAAGTCAAGTCAAGATACAAAAAGTCCAAGGTACATAGATGGCTTTTACTTCAATGGAACAGAACACAGCGAGCTTTTTACATTCAAAGCAATT
>VZTU01002691.1:0-19559 GCA_013400835.1 Zapornia atra | reverse complement strand
CTTGGAGTAATTAGTAGCTTAGATTTAAACCATAAAGGCAAGTATGATAAATTGAAGCAAAAGGGAAAAAAAATGCACATAAAAATTTGGTGTGTAGTTTCATGAGGACATTCTTGGAGTAAAAACCCTCCACTTCAACAATATTCACATTTAGTTAATGTTTTTAAGGAGGGGAAAAAAATAGGAACGACAGAAGTACAGAATGAGTCAGTGTTAGCCAACAGGAAAACTGGATGATCCACCCTAGAGGGGAATGAAATTGGTCATGACTCAAGTGTCGGAAATGCTGTGCTTCTATTTAAACTCTGATTTTAATAGAGAAAACAATGACAAGAAGTTGAGCATTTAGCCTACAGTCTGAAATCTACTGACCTTGACCAAATCATGCTTATTAATTTGAATGTATGCTGAATTAGCCTCCTGGTAAATAAACATAAGGACCTAAAAAAAGAAGCATGTATGAATGTAGACTGTCAGCTTGGTATTATACATATGAACAAGACAGGACCTTGTTTATTAACTCACCATACCTTTTTCTCACATATTTACCATTTAGATCCTTAGTTACCAGATATAATGAAGTAAAGAGGACACTGAGTTTAACAAATGAATATTGATAAAATGAGACTCAAGTTTTTTAACAATTTATAATAAGAAGCATAGAGGAGGGTGCCTGAATTCATAAAGGTATTACACAACTCTATGGCATGGAGTACTTTCTGATGATAATGCTCTTAGACATAGAGGAACACCACCACCTGCTCTTGAGAAAAGTGCCCTGCTTCTAGTGGCTCTCTTACAGTTGTCTGGTTTGCAGCATTGCACAAGTTTTCCTTGGAAAAATAAAATAGAAGACTTAATGATGATCCCTGAATTTAAAAACAATGATGCTTTTCTCCTCATTGCCTCAAAAGTACATTTTGTAGGATTCCGTTCTCCAACTGGAAACCATTGTGGAGAACAAGCTCTCCATATCAAAACTTTATCTTATTTACAGGGAAACACCTCTCTTCCTTTCAGATGCAAATGCTGTAACCAGTAAAAGACAGTTAACTTTCTAGTAATGCTTTATCACAGGGCATGTCTATTACCCATCAGGGAATGAAGAACACTGAGAAATTTGTCATGAAATAAGTGGCAGCTGTGTAGGTTTCAGCATTTGGGTTTTTTCTGTATTTCTTCATTTCGTCTGTATTGCTTCTTCTAGCTGAGTGAACCTTCCTTCTCCATTCTCCACCAATTCCCATTAGATGCTGAGCAACGTTAGTGCTTAGTTGATTGTATCAGTCATACTCATGTGGGGATTTTCAGTTAGTCCACTAGAAACTTGAGTTCCATTGTCTCTTTAATTTAGATTATAAAGTCCATTTAGAAGGAACTGCATATCTTCTGCATACTGCACATCACTATCTGAAAGATTGGTATTCAACAAATAAAAGTATGCTTTTGAACCAATATTGCAAGTCAAGCAATAGTTTAACAAAAGACACTTATAACTAACTTAAACTAGTAAAATAGAAGGGAAAATTCCTTTATTTCTTCTCAAATCAAAATACACATCAAGTTTATTCTTGTTACTGACCAGTAACTCACATTTATGGGGGAAACACCTTCAAGTAACCACTGCTTCAGCAGGCTCTTCCCCTATCTGGCTCAAGGTCAAACAGAACTTGACAACAGGCTGCCTGAACTGGGCCACCTTTGACCTTTATTTATCATTGTAAGATAAATCTCCAAAGCATATTTAGTTTGGAAATAAAACTGGTATTGCATCTCTCTCCATGGGCATTTTAAACCCGTTGTTTTGTTCTGTGTGATAATCTTTCCTATTGCTTATGACAGTCATCAATGTTTTATGAAGTGCTGCATTTATTTGCTTAATTGTATTCCAAATCTTTTCTACACAGCCCTGAATTGGGCATGCCTGGCTGCCTGGAATGCTGACAAATATTAGCATTCATGGATGGTTAACCAGGTAATGAGCAGTATGGAACGTACTGTATTTTTGAAAGGTATAAGAACAAATGTATTTCTCATGTAATATGGAACGTAAATTAGATATATAGCTGCAGAAATAGATAAATTCGTATGACCATTACAAGCTAAACTTGGCTTAAGCTTTGGCTGGGGGGCGGAGTACAGCACAATGGCTTGTTTTCCAACAGGAAACTCCTATTCCACCTGGTAAATAAGTTTTTCAGTTAAAGCTCACTCAGAATGCACCAGGATGATTAGGTGGTTTTGTTGTGTGTATTATACCTGCACTTGCAGTACGTATGACTCAGGCTGGAAGTTGGGTAAATTTGTTTCTTCACCAGTCGTATAAAACCCAACTTAACGCATGAAAAGATGTTTTTGCTTCTTCATTGGTCTGTTTGACACCTTCTACAGAACAGCTCTAATCTGAATCTTCCAGGGTGATGATGGTGACTAATAGATGCTTCAATCATGTCTTTATTTCCTGAATTAACAGAAGTATCTGAGATTAAATATGAGTAATGAAGTACATCATTTAAATTAAGAATATGCTCTGAGATAGATGTCACGACAAGTTCATGTATTTATTCTGGTGAATTTACTGCTTAAAAGCTGGAAATTCACTTGAGAAAATTTGTATTTGAAGTAGTATGTATTTGCTTTTGTTTATTTGTCTTTAAAAACAAACTTTGATGTACAGGTATAGTTGGCATATACTTAGTTTGACATCTTTCTTCCCAACAAACCAGTCAGTAGAGGAGATTGTCAGTTTATAGCAGTCTTCCTTGAGAGTAGATCTTCCTACAATAAGAAGAGCATGTGGCAAAAGGCAATGGCAGACCCATGTCTTAGTGCCGAAGCAGACTTATAGCTCTACTATATTACTATTTCTGTGGGTTTTGTCAGTGACATGGGGCACTGAGCTGTATTCAGGGTTGTTGTCTCAGGCCCAGTATCTTGCAAAACATAAGCATGTGAGTGTGACTACATCAGCCCTTCACATACTAAATACCATGACCTCTCAAAATGTACAACTTTAAACTAGCTTGCAGCATGTAATTTTTTAAAAAGAAAGGTTTATTATTATTATTTTTAGAAGCACTGTATTGACTTAGCTGCAGGCAATAGGTAGAAGGATAATGGCACCGTGTCTCAAGAAAGGATTGTTAGCATTCAGTTAGAGTAAATGATTGCTGTTAGCATTCAGCTGGAATAAATGATTGCTGCCAAGAGACAACTATGCTGCAAGTTCTCTGTCTTTTCTGTTTCAGGGTTGCTGTATATGGTTGAAAAGCCTTCCAAAATCTTGCGTTCAGTCTTCCAGAAGAGCTATCAGAATATAAGTTTTGTACTCTTCTGGGGAAGTGAAAGGGGAGAGGGGGGAATCTATGTGTTTTAATATTTAGGATAAAGAAAAAGCTGCTGTGACTTCAGAAGCCTGAGTAATAATTAGTGATCTAGTTACGTTATAGTGAAAAAGATCACATGTATGCTGATTAGAGGAGAAAAAGATGGTGAGAGGTTAAAGGAGAGACATGTCTGCTTGTGACTTTTAAAATGTGAAACCACATGCAATTGGCCACCTACAGACTGAATTCATTAATACCAAATTTTATTTAATGCTGGAACAGCAGGAATTTACTGAAAATAATTGGGGGAAATAAAAACGGACCATTTAACTCCTTTAACAGAAAATCTTGCTTTCAAAAGTTGCTATGAATTTAGGAAAAATATAGGTCTCGTAGTCTTCTGAGGAAAAGGGGAAGAATGGTGGCCTAATTCTAACAAAAAATGAAAAATGAGATGATATTAAATTAAGTCACCCTATCATGAGGCTTGATACTCACTTTGTGTTGTGTCATTTACCAGGAATGACAGCTTCTAAAGATTTCAGTGAACACACAAAAGGTATTCACATGGCCCTTTCAGCTTTAATCATACAGGCAGAGTGCACAGTCCTTTGCAACCTGAATTTTCTAACCTCTCCAGATGTACACCTTGAGCTCACCTTCCAGTGTAAGATTTAAAAACAGAAAGTGTTAGACAAAGGCCATGGCTATTGAGGGTGGCAGTCTGCTGGAGGCGATGGCTTTCCAACTGACTTTGCCTGTGTAGAACAAACCTGACTTTTCCAGCAGCATAACCAGCCCAAACAGATAGTGTCCGTCTCCTGTCTATGTCTTGCTGGTGGTGCAGGACAGGGCCAGACCCAGAGCTGGAGGGTGGCTTCTCCCAGCACCTGCCCATGTGGTGTCAGGAGCAATGGGCACTGCTCACTGATTCTTTTGGCAACAGCAGGAGGAGCAAGGCACTGCTGAAAACTTTTGATCCACTTCTGCCAGCACGATCTGAATAATAAAGTTCCCAGTAATCACTTAAATGTGTTTTCTGTTGTTTTGTTGCTTTCTCCATGTAACCATTCAGAGTGTAGGTCCTGTTTCTTCAGCTCGCTCTGTGCAGGTTGCAATCAAAAAGCCCTAGCTCTGTGGAACCCTGTAAAGAACTGAAAGTAGATTTTTTTGGAATGTAAGTATACCTGAAAGAACATTTCAGGCTTGCAGGAGGCCACATAGGAGAGACTAATGCAGGAATTCTTGAATAATTCAGTATATATAATATGCAGTGTATATGATATGGTTTGACAAGAATCTGTTGAATTTGAGAATTTACTATTACCTTTAAGTGACATAATTATTCTTTGGAACTCCATAAGAAAAATAATTATTAATAATTTACACAAAAATGCAACTGTCACACAGAGCTATTTGAATATATGTGCTCATTTAAACTTACACAAGAAAATCATGCCCATCACAGCTATTGGTTTTACTGATATTCTTCCCACATTAACTTTTTTGTTTGTGTGTTTGTTGGGGTTTGTTTGTCTGTTTGTTCTTTGCTGTTTTTTTCCATAAGAGCAGAATTTTTTAGGTTAAAATTCTTTCCCAAGCAGAAAGGTGGGTTCTATTTTACTTATTTATTTTAAACAATGCAATAAATTTATAAAGGAGGTGTAATGGTATCTGGCTAAGTTCACCCAGGTATTCTTACTTTAACATCTAGCATATAGCATTAGAAAGGAAGGGAAGCTGTCTCCTTTCTGCAACTGTGCCAGTATGAGAAGGCAGAAATTCTAGCTACCTTCTTGCTTTTACTGAAAACCAGGTACAGCATCTACAAGAAAAAGGAATGGTTCAAAAGCCTTTGGGAATGTGCAAAATGTGTTACAGGCTGATCAACTTCAAGAAATTTGATTGCTGGTTATTCAAATTTAATTTAAAGCTACCAGAAAAACAAAACCAAAAACCACATAAAAAACTCCACCTTTCTTATTTTCACCTAATAGTTACAAAGATTCCTAATGCAGTCTGTGTTGGTGTGCTCTTCAATGGGTTTTGAGCTGAGTAATTTATACACTGAATATGTTCTAAGCTTATAGCAAGATGTTGAGGAAAAGAGTTATGGTGCCCCAGAGTTAACTGTGCCCCAGTGAAACACTGCCTGGCAGAGCTGACTATAGGTAGAAATATTTTTGCATCCTGAAGGCAAAACATGATGCTTCAGACATAGGCACTAAAAAAATGTACAAAAAGTTACACATAGAGAGATGGCTGCAGATCGTGGTAGTTTTAATAAACTGCTCAAATTCAGAAGCACAAGGCCAGATTTTTAACTCAAAATTACTGTCAGGAAATCTATTTGGTTAAAGTTTGGGTTCCGCTGTTGACTTTGAGAAGGGAGTCATGCATTCATGTTCAACACCATAGTTCTTTTTGAGGATTGTAATACAGTCCTTCAGTTACTCTAAGAGAATGATTGGCACTTCTTCCAATATTTATTTTGTTACCACTGCTAATACTGTTGCTGTGTTTACCCCCTGCTGGTTCCTGCCTCCTAAGCTGGCAAATACAGCTCAGTGTCTATAAATAGCTGTTACTCATTGCAAAAATTCAGCTCCTGGAAGCAGTCACATTCTGTTGAGTGTTTAAGTGGAACCTGAGACCAGGTATCAGCACCTGTGAATCAGATTCAATTTCAAAGTATTCACTGTCCTAAGGAATAGTGTTTCAATCAATATGTGTTTGAAAACATCTTAGTCTTTCATAATGCAAAAACGTAGTGCCATGAAAATTCCTTTATATAGGTAAATTTAAATGCTTGATGGTATATTACACACAATGCACAATAAGATATTAGTAATTAATAGTATATTCTTGTGTTTGAAATGAATAAAAAAAGGCCTTTTATAATTGTCCAGAATTCTTTCCTTGCTATAATATTGCAGCATAGACTTGTAGCCAATGTCTCTGCATTTTCTTACATTAGAAATGCTTTAACTTGGATTGCAAAGTTAAATCACAGGCAGCTTAGTTTGTACTCTTGAGATGCACTGATTCAGCCATGAATCAGTATTGACTTAATTTCTCCACTGTGCATTTGAATAATGCATAGTTTGATCTCTTGGGAAATTCTGAAGGCCCCTAAGAATGGGCAACAGAGAAGGGATAGCTACTGTTTCTAAGCTATAACTTCTTCCCTACAAGGCAAACCTTCATTACATATTTGTTGCTCCCTTTTCACTCTAACCTTGACCTTTTCAACTGGCTATTTAATTCAGGACATTAACAACATCACCATGTTCACAGTTTATGACCTTTTTATACAGCCTCTCTCACAACTGTGAGAAAACTGACTTCTGAATACCTTCTCTTCTGTGTAGGACCCTACCGCTTGTTTTTGAAGGAAGCACTCTGATAGCCTGTGACAATTCCCCTCAACTGAACAAATTTAGTACTAGACCTTTCAACTCCCTTGTCTGTGTTTGCTCCCAGATAAATTCAAATGTTCAGATGCAGATGGAGTGCTAGTGGCTTGACTCTACAGCTGTAGCTTGTTATCACTGGAGGCTCTTTGAAGAGCCAGCAATGCATTTTAAACTTTAGTAGCTTATTCAAGAGAGTGGATAGTTTTTTCTTTTTTTTTTTTCTTTTTTCTGAAAACCAACTGCATTTTCTCTTTAGAAGATGTCCAAAAGTTGCAATCTTATTTTGCTTTTAGTGCATGATTGGAAATATTTCTCAGCTGTTTCATGATGCAATGACTGCAAAATGGCCATTCATTGATTCCCACTACACTACTTCAGATGTATCTATACCTGGTGTACTCACCTCTGCCTGCCAATACCAAATATTTGAATAAGCTGGCAAAGGATAATAAGAGTATTAGAAGAAATTAAGTGCCCCAAATTCCTTTTTTTACAAGACAGACTGCTGTTTCCAATTTCCAATATATCCACAGAATTAGTTTTCATTTCAAGTAGCCCTTAGGATATGCTTAGTTGCATGTTTCCCTTGTCTCTGTTGGTAACAATTGTTGCCTGTGGTTTTCAGGGTATTTTGCTCTTGCTTTTTCCTTGTAAAATATCAGAAAACCCAAAGACACAAATCATGTGGGAATGAAAAAGTCACTGTTTATTCTTAATGCTTAGAGAAGTTATCTGCTGGAATCGAAGTGGCTGATTGTGTATGAGGGTTGACCAAGGTTGGTATTGGCATTACTGGGTGCAGTGATTAATCTTCCTTTTGATACAAACTCAGAAGTATGTTAAGAGCACGCTTATGATGATGAATAGCAGAGCATAGCTGAGGAACGAGTACATTTATTTCACCACAGTGAAAGGTATTTTATAAAATTAGCTATTTCCCCACACCCACAGTTTGCCATGTTCTCTCTGTAATGGTGATGTTTGGGGGCTTTTGTGTGTGTGTTTCATTTGTTGGTTTTAAGGAGTACTGTGATTATGATTCAATTACCACTTTGTATTTGCACTGTTGCAAAAATCTCATAGTTTGAGATTTGAGAGAGACTATAGCGAATCCTGTCAGTTTTCAGTTATTCCCTGCCCTGATCTGCATCCTTTATTGTAACTTGTTACATGTGGTAAAGTAATTCACTTGACATAAAGAGGAGCCCAGAACTGAAGGAAGTTGATTTTGCAAGTTAATAGTGTATGCATCCTGATTTATATTTCCAATAAAGAGATTAACTGTATTTTGTTTATGTACATACTTTTGATCTTTTGATGGTAGATACATATCTTTATCTGGAAGCTCTTGACAGAGAGTAAGGTGAGCTCTGCCTTGCAGATAAGTAGGAATACAAGTTGGAAGGACTTAGCACTCGACCAAATACTGGTATACAGTGTTAGTAGCAGCAAGTACATCTGAAAATGTAAACTATGTAGAGATGAGAAAATGCACCAGCCAGAACTGTCCTGTCCAGAGCAGCAGTTACCTGCATTCTCCTATTCACATTATGAAATAACTTTAACTTATAAGAAGTTTCCAAGCTGGCAGTATGCTGCCTTGTCTGTACTAGCTTTATAGCTAATTGGGGGACGTATGGGTAGATGAGGGGAAGAAAAGGGGGGGTGGGGGAGAGGGAAGCAAAGTATGGTTTAGGATATTTGAATATCCTAAAGTATATCCAAATATCCAAACTATGCTTTAGGATATTTGAATATCCTAAAGCGTTTGTCAGTTTTCAACAAGTAGATCTTCTGAATTCAGGGTGAAATGTGGTGGACAGGAGGGCTTCAACATTTAATAAACATTTCCTCTTTAGATGAAATCATCTTGGACACGAGCTTACTACTTTAAGCATGCAAACAACTCTAAGCACCAAAGAGAGATTTTTATAGTGACAAAGTTCAGTCCCATTACTGAGAAAATGAGAATGTGGTTCTGCAATCAAATCAAAATGTAGTGGCTTTAGTGCTGGTCCTACTGAAATACTTTTCAAGAAAGAATATTAAAATAAGATTATAAGTATTTTTTTTTGTGCATGTGTGCTAGTATGAAATATCTCCTGGAAGATTTACTCAATTCAAATTAGATGATTCTGTTTTGCTTCTTTTCTTAATTGGGAAAGAATTTTAATATTTTTTAATTTAATTGTGAGATGTTTGAATTTAACCTACTTACAACACAGTTGTGTCTTAAAAGTAAGGCTTACAAAAAGGTTACTTTCCAATTTGAAGCCTATAGGCACTACAAGAGGCATAGCTTTAGACCAACTCACTTCCATCGGTACCATCACAGAACTAAGAATAATGAAAGTATAAACAAAATATCTCTCTCTAAGGCAGCTGAGGAAGTAAAGGTACGTGTTATCTGGAGGTGACAGCAGTTCCATTAGGGAGTTAAAAGTTATATATATATGTATATATGTGTGTGTGTGTATATATATATACATATATATGCACATATATATATACACATACATAGAAAGATCCTTGCTCTTTTACAAAGACAAACTGTATTTTGAACTCTATTTTATTTTTAAAATAAGATTCTCTTATACTTGTCTAGAGTAAAACTCAAAAAATTATTTACTGAAGTAATGTGCTGGGATATAAATGGCCTCATACTTCATACTAGAGGTTTCATGTGACAGATGTATTACAAAATAGGCATGGTCCTGACCAGACAGGATTTATGACTGTGAAGGTCAGCAAACTTTGTAATAGTTTCTCTCTAATTTGAAATTTATTGTGCTTATCTAGGTTGCTGTGACTTCCAGAAGGATTATAAATGGTAGTGTACAGATGTTCTCACAGATTGTAATGCACATTACCTCTTAGGTTATTCTAATGTAATTGACTATTACAAGATCGCTATCAAGAGTGTTGATTCCAGCATTTCCTTCCTCATCAGTCCAAATACAGATTAATAAGGTACTCTTTTTACAGACAGCATGAAGAATAGGAGGGTAAAGATGCATTGACTTGACATTTGAGTGTGTTTTATAATGCATTTGCAACTCGAAGCCTTGTTGGCAACCAGGTTTCTCCCAGGCAACCACAGCCTCCAGTCCAGTTGGCACAAAGAGTTTAGTTAGAGAAAAACAGCATCAAATTAATTATCTGTGACTGATGCATTAGAGTGTGAATTTGCATATCATACTTATTCTAAAAGAAGTATGCAACTGACTCTTTTCTACGAGCTGTGAGCACCCAGATATTGTAAGTCAGGGCATCGCTAATATCTGAGAGCTGCAACTAATTTGCATATTGTTAAATCAAGAGGTGTTTTGCCATACCATAGTATTCATCTCGCATATCCAGATATTATCTGTTCATAATCACAGTGGCTTTGGTGGGGACTTTCAGAACAAAAGCTAAGGAACTCTAGGATACTCTGCATCGCTTCTCTGTGAATTGCTCTCTTATCAGCTGAACCTGTGTTCTGGCATCACTGTCCCTTTTGGCTCAGAGCTAGTGTGCCTTACTCTGTTGGCTTTGCCTGGCACAGGCTCAGTTTCCTTCATGGCAGCTAGTATGGTGCTGTGTTTTGTAGTTGTCCTGAAAACAGTGTTGATAACACAGGGATGTTTTTCTTACTGCTGACCGGTGCTTACACAGAGCCAAGGCCTTTTTCGCTTCTCACCCTACCAGCAAGTAGGCTGGAGGTACACTAGAGGTTGGGAGGGGATACAGCTGAGGAAGCAGACCCCAACTGACCAAACAGGATATCTCATACCCTGTGAAGTCATGCTTGGTAATAAAAGCTTGGGGAAGAAGAGGGAGAGGGAGGCATGTTTGGAGTGATGGCATTTGTCTTTCCAAGTAACCATTACATGTTTACTGTACATGCTGTCCAGGGGATGGCTGAACATCTGCCTGCTGATGGGATGTAGTTAATGAATTTCTTATTTTGCTTTGCTCGCTTGCACAGCTTTTGTTTTATTGATTAAACTGTCTTGATCTCAACCCAGAAGTTTTCTTACTTTTAATCTTCCATTTGTTCCCCCCATCCTGCTGCAGTGGGAAGTGAGCAAGTGGCTGTCTAGTGCTTCGTTGCCATCTGGGGTTAAACCACAACAATTATGCAGATAGCTACGTTGTGTAGATATTTTTGAAGATCCTGAGTGGAAATAAGCATTATTACATTGGCTTCTGGGGGCAATGACAAGGAGTTATGATGACATACAGACCCTGAAGCACATCAGCCATGCTGCAGCTTTTGGGAGTGAGATCTACTTAGATTTCCAGGGAATCCCACTGCATTTAACATAGTAACCTTCTTGGTAGTAACACAGACTTCTTGGGTATAATCTAGCAGTCTGGTAAGCCTAGGTCACAATGACTTTAGCTTTCAATGATGGTAGCGTTAGTCAATATCTCTGTAAACTCAGGATGTTTTGATAATATTTGAAATTAGGTAATTAGAAAAATTTTTAATGGAGCTTCACAGCAAATGTAATGATGTGTAAAAATTCTATTAAGTATGTGTGTGGAATTTTTATTCACAGGAACACAAACGTCTGTATTTCTTTGGTTTGAGGAAGTGCACACTGTAGAGAAATTTACAGAGAATGATGAAAATTGGAACAATTGGAGCTATGTGTCAGTTTTTGTTTTTATTAAAAATAAACACTGGCTCCTGCCCAACATAGGGTAGATTTCTCTTTGCTGCACAGCTTTTTCTTGCGTATTTTCTTCTGTGTTTTGTGAAAGAATGGTACATTAGGGATTTAAAAAAATGCTGTATTTAAGGGTTGATTCATAAAATGCAAGAGAATTCTGGCATTTGAATTTTACTGATCTGTTTTTCCAAACACTGTTTATTTGTGAGGCAGAAGAGTTGTTTGTCTGTTCCTAGATCGTAATACGAAGAGTTTGCTTCTACTTGCTATTACAGTCTGAATTGCTAGTCTGGTTTTGGAACAGACTGAACTACAGCTATGAAGCAAACCATTATTTGTCATATGGATAAAAGCTGCAGCTCCATAATGAAGTTGAGAAAAAAGGGAAAAGTAGAAGCACATTTCTACAGCTAGAGTTCAACCTCTACTAGCTGTTAAAGCAGCAATAATGATATATTTATATGCACTTTGAAAGAACTGTTCTTTTCCTCACTATTCAGCACATACTCTTCCCACTGTTAAGCAAGGCAGAGAGGGAGAAAGCAACACAGGTAGAAATAGTAAGCTGGAAGTGACGGTACTGAGGAGTTATGCTACAATAATGAAATGCAATAACTACTTTCCTAATATTATTTTCCCAAATGACAAGGAAAAATATGGGATCTGTAGTTATGGAGTAGTGGCTTATGGTTTCACATAGCCTAGATCATTGCAAGATGGCTTTGAAGTAAGCATACACACAAAGAATATTTAAGGAGTCTTGATGTGAAGTGAATGTAGAATATTAAGTAGATTTGGACAAAATCTGCTTAAACATAAGAAGCACTAAACCACAATAACTTTTCTATCCTATTTTTTATTAAATAAGGGACAATAGGTCATAAAAGTTAATTACTATTGTTTGATCTAAGAGAAATGTCAGAAAAAGTAACAGAAAAATGTTTTTATATTGGAAGTTTTTGCATTCCCTATCTTATAAGTAAAGGTTTACTGCATTTTGGATCCTAAAGACATTATTTAGGGCAGTTTTCCTAGTCAGCATGAATCTATGGAACTGTAAAACAGTTCAAGAGGACATGCATTTCATGATGATAGTAATACCTAGACATGCCCTGAAAGTTTAATGTTGTATAAAATATTTCTTGACTGTTAATTTTATGATTTTGTAAGGTTTAAGCTAATGCTGTTCTCCAGGACCCTCTATGTACAAAAAGGTTTAGAAACTTACTGACTGTGCCAGAATAAATATTTGGTGGTGAATGAATAGGTTGACTATATTCTTTTCGTAATAGGTATTAGGAACAGTGGCAGACAAAGTCTAGCATTTTCATAGCTCAACACTGAAGATTATTCTGAAGTACATAGAAACTCATTTCTTCCTCATTTTCAAAACTTAAGCTGATTGATATACTCCAGGATTAAAGGAAAAAGCAGCAGAAGTGAAGAGGATGACTGGACAGAACACAAGGACGTGTATTCAGAATGTTATGGGGCTGCTATGCAGCTGGGTTTCAAGTGGAAGTAGGTTTCTGACTGGAAAAACCCAAAGAACCCCCCAAACTGCATGCTAAAGTGAGTGCTGTGATAGAGGGATTGGAGTGTCTTATGTTATATAGGTAGGAGAAACAAGTATTTTTATGCTTTAGAGGTCATACCGTGCGGCTTCTGGAAGCGAAGATAGAAATCAGATCCATCAACACCTGTGGGCAAGAAAACAGATGAAGGTCTATCTGGGGTTAGGGATTATACTGATATTACAAACTTGATTTAAAAAAAACCCCCAAAATTCTTAATGGGAAAAAATATACTAGTACAATAGTTAGTACCTTTCCAGGAACAGGAAGATCTTCTTTTTATTTTCCTTTTTTTGGTGTTTTGGTGGGGGTTTTTGGTTTTTTGTTTTGTTTTTTGTTTTCTTGGTACCTTAGCTGAATGCACTACTAATGATAGAATCTACTTGGGTTTATTCCAGTGCCCATTACATATAAGTGCATTGTTTTATTGTGTTTAATTAAGCTTGGTCTATAGAAAAGGCTTATGGTCTTGTTAATATTTTCATGTAGGTCTTCACAAAACAAACTTAATTTGAAAGAGAAACAAAACCTGAAATACTTGATCATGTTTTAAATGCTTGCCTACTCTTTCTTTTTACTGTTTTCTCTAAGGTTCAAGAAAAGAAACTTTAATGTATACTCATTACTTTAAGTGCTAAGCCAGAATTCCACAGAAATGCATTTGCAATTGAAATGTAATTTGCAGCAAAGAGAATGTGCTCACTTTAGGCAGTATTGGTTATTTATATGAAGCACCTAATCAGAAATTTAAAAAATGACATTGCATTACTTATTTTACTAACACCTCATACATATTTTGCACATGAAGCACTTGTGATAATTACTCCAAATGAGATCCATGGACTCAAAATTGTTTGTTAAGGGATTGGATTGAACATTTCTATTGATAAAGGAAATCATAACCAGCTTGAGAATGAAAAGAGTAAAAAATAACTGACTATCTTTAAAGTTCATAACAGATCTCCAGAATATGATGAAAAATTTACAAGTGAAATGTTGGCTGACTATACTTCTTCAGTAATAAAACATCAAACATAAAACTAAAATTTGCAGGAGGACTTCAAGCCTTACATTAGGCCAGGGTGGCTGCTAGCTACATGTTTTTGCCATTGTTAGGCTCAAAATACAGCTATAGGAAATGCTCAACCAGCCATAGACCATGCCTTTTTCCTTGACAAGAAAGGAGACAATCAGAAGCTACGCGTTTGCTTTTGGAATTTAGGAATGTAACGGTTTTTTTCTCCCCCCTTCACCCCCCCCCTTACTTCTAGTCTTTTTCTCTATCCTCGTCCTTGTGGCTCTGAGAACTGATTTGGAATTTGACCTATGATTAGGGATAGGGAAAGAATTGGTGTTTTCTGTGACAGGCAGTCTGTCTTATTAGCTAGGTATCGGTCTCTTGTGGAGGACTGTATCCACTGTCCATCAAGGAAGATACGGAGCAAGTGCAAAGATCTAGGAGAGATCATCAAGAAAATGAAAACCTAAAATCTGCACCCCTACAACTGGGTGTGACTAAATGACACTGTAGGGAATTTTTTTCAACCTAAAAACTAAAAAGACAAATTCTTTAAAGCCACAAGGAGTTATGAGCTTAAAATACAGAAGTGGAGTTTCAGATCTGATGAGCAAATCCTTATTTTAAGACTGAAAAAATGAAGCAGAGAAATGGTGTCTTTGGATTCTCCATCACTGCCAATCTTTCATAACAAATTAGATAAAAATTTCTTGGAAGTACATAGCTAGGAATAGCTGAGCCTGCTTTAGGGAAGGAGAGTAGACTATATAACTTAAATTAATAATTTCTTCCTTTACTTTTTTTTACTATGTGATGACTTTAATGTTGATTTTCTTGCATTGTTCGGGTCAGCCCATAGAATCATAGAATGGATTAGGTTAGAAAGGACCTTAAAGCCCATCCAGTTCCAACTCCCTTGCCATGGGCAGGGTGATGCTCCACTAGCTCAGGGTGCCCAGAGCTCCATCCAACCTGGCTGTGAACACTGCTAGAGATCCAGGGTCAGCCACAGCTTCTCTGGGTACCCTGTGCCAGGGCCTCACCACCCTCACAGGGAAGAATTTCTTCCTAATGTCTAATATAAAATATGGCCATTACTTTTTGTCCTATCACTCCATGCCCTTGTAAACAGTCCCTCTCCAGCTTTACTATACCCCCTTCAAGTACTGGCAGGCTGTAATAAGGTCTCCCTGGAGCCTTCTCTTCTGCAGGCTGAACAACCCCAGCCCTCTCAGCCTGTCTTCATGGGAGAGGTTCTCTAGCCCTCTGATCATCTTTGTGGCCTCCTCTGGACTCAATCCAATGGCTCCGTGTCTGTCTTGTAGTGGGGACTCCAGAGCTGCGTGCAGTACTCCAGGTAGGGTCTTATGAGTGCAGTTAGAAATGGAGAATCCCCTCCCTTGACCTGCTAGGTGCACTTCTTTTAATACAGCCCAGGATTTGGTTGGCTTTCTGGACTGCAAGTGCATGTTGCCAGCTCATGTTGAGCTTCTTATCCACTAACACCCCCATGTCCTTCTCCTCCAGGCTGCTTTCAATCCATTCTCTGCCTAGCCTGTCCCTCCAGCTGTTTGACATCACTACACAGCTTGGTGTTGTCACAAACTTGCTGAGGGTGCACTCAGTCCTACTGTCCATGAAAAGATGATAAACAGTGCCAGTCCCAATACCCACCCCTGAGAAACACCATTTCTTGTTACTGGTTGGACACTGACCTCAACTCTGAGTATGACTGTCCAGCCAATTCCTTATTCGCCGAGTGATCCATCCGTGAAACCCATTTCTCTCCAATGTAGAGACAAGGATGCCATGCAGGACAGTGTCAAATGCTTTGTACAAGTCCAGGGAAAGACGTTTGGTTGTTTTACTACTTTGCTTTATTCATTATCAAAACAATGAAATGCTTTCTCTGTGTCTTAAAGGAGGTACATTTCTAATAAACTTTAACAGAGGCTTGGTATCCATCCTCAGAAGTAATCTAATATTGAAGGATAACTTACAGAAAGAGCTATGAAAATATGCATTTGTTCAGACATGCAGAGAAATCTTTCAAATGCGTGCTGCTGAACAGGTTATGTGTTGTATGAAGATATAGATGGTTTGAAAGGACCTAATCAGTACTTCCAGCGACACTCTTTCTCCCAAATGGATAGTGGTATTTATGAGTCAATGGGAGTAAAGATGCTCAGGCTTTCTTCATGATATTTCTGTTTGCCAGTAAGTGACTTTTAGTGCGAACATAACTGCTCTGAAGTTGGCAGCTACATCTATCTATCTATCCATATACTGTACCAGCTATGGTCATCTTGGTGCTGTGTGGGAAGATGTATGAGTGGGCTAGCAAAAAGCTATCTTTTATGATAATGAAGTGTAACAGCTTGGGAAAATGCCTTTCTGTGGAGTTGTCTGGAATGAAAACAAGCCAGGCGCATCAAAGGAGCTAAATCCCACATGAGGGGTTTGAAAAATAGGTCTGGGCACACAGACAAACGAGAACCTGGCAAATTTGGAAGAGAATGAAAGTCTAACAGATAATGTCCAAAAAAATTAATGTTTGGGAATGGGCACCTCTTTCTAGAATTCAGTTACTGCTTTACTGAATGCTTTCTCATCGGGGGCGGGGGGTTAGAATTGATATTTTCTGTCAACCATTCTTCCTGCACAGCTGCCACTCTCTCTCTATTTATGTTTTTAATGAATCTCTTTGAAAATACCTTTTGAGAATTAGACTGGCTTGTATAGTTTGTCACCTTCAAGAGAATAGAATCTTTTCATGTGTCAGGTAAAGTAATAAAGCATGAAGGCTTGGAGTTAGGAAGCTGCTATCTCTTTCTTATCTGTTGTTTTCTTAGGGGACTTCAAAAACAGAGCACATGTAAGTGGTCAAGGAAATTGGTAGGAAGATGTCAGAAGTAGCAAACTCCTTCTTTTGAGAAGGTAGCTCTAGTAAAATCATCAGAATTTTGGTCAAGTCATCAAATTTTAGTATTATTTTTGGGTCATGCTTCCATGTTTTCTTCCATGATAATAGATTTAGGCAGTGATGCTTGTGTGGGAAATAGACAGTAGCAGTGCAATGTGAGAGACATCTAAATATGTCTCCCTAAATATGTCTCTCAAAATTAACACTAAATATATATAATCCACTGGACTTGTTTTAAAATTGGTTTCATTTGCTTGTGCCTAGTTCAGGGAAGTTTTTGAAAAACAAGTTAGAAAATTGACTTGCTGTAGTAGAAAACTGTCTACTTAAGCAAATATTTGGAGAAGCAAATGGGAAAATTGTCTTTACTAATCCAGTATATTTTGCTGAGCTTCCATTTAGGTTTTGTCAGCAATGTGTAATATTTAGTGTGTTTGTGTTTACGTGTAAGGACACTATATCAGCTAAGTCAATATGATTCAAACCCAATCTTCTGGGATTTTAAAATGTTTTCTTTTAAATACTCTTATTATGGCTTTTCTTCTCTTAAAAATCACACCTTATGTTTTTAATTCATATCTATTCCATTATAAAAGTATTTTAGGCAACATTCCAGAAATCTTTTAGATCTTTTTTTTGGCAGTGCTTATTAGTGATAACTTCTCCAGCAGTTCCCTTCTATCCTGTATCAGCAATTATTTTTAATGTCTGTTACTGGACACTTGCCACTAAACATCTTCTGAGCTCTTCTAGTGACCTGAATTTCAAATCTGTAGTAGAAGCTGTGGGTCTTGGAAGCTTTGAAAAATGAAGACAAAATTAGCTGGCTTGATCACAAACTTCTTAGGCTTTCATCTGCAAAAATAATTTCAATTTTGTCTCAAAAAAAATACTGCAGTGACTTGTCTTTCTGACTGTGGTCTGTTTTGTAGTGTGTGTTCCAGGCAAGGCACCAGCAGACCTGTCAATATTCTCCTGCCCTTTCTAGGTCACTGTCAACCTAGTAACTTGTGATTTTCAGTCCCTCTCTAATGGATTCGTATACAGTTAATTACAAAGGACCATTTTCCTGGACTACAGCCAGCATGTAAAGCTTTCTGAAAACCACTTTTCTATATGTATCTGAACTTTTTGCTCTCAGAAGGTAAGGTCTTTGAAGTTTGCTATTCATCCACAGAGCAGATGGTAGCAGTGCCAATTTCTATAGGACCAACTAACGTGAACCCTGACATGGAGAATCAGTCCATTGGAATGAAAGGTTAATTAAATGTCTTATGCTTTTGAGTTCCTACTTTTTCTAACTGTAGTGCTGATTTAATATCACTGCAAATTTGAATAAAGCCAACTTGCCTTAAGCAGCCCTTACCATGTATCTCCATTAGCTTTCAGAAATCTAAGACCCAGACCCTCAGTTCACTTAGACCAGTTTTTTTTTCTATATTTTATTGAAAAATAACCTACAAGTTTGAAATATTTGCCCTGCATGAGGCAGTTTTGGGCCAGCAAATATACTATAGAGGTATGTCTTGCATCAGCAAAATGCTTTGCCTGTAGTAGGAATTAAAGAGAGAATATAGTTAAAATCTTTTTGACTATAACTTTTTACTTGAAAATGGAGAAGAAAGGCACAGTAGCTTTGTGTTCAACTGTATTTACTTATGTAGTATGATAAGATTTTGAAGAGAAGAGTGAACTGGCTACTTCACTGAGGCTAAGGCTTCTGACAGGAGCATAATTATTGATAAAGTTTTCAGCAATAAGCCTTTGAAAGACTTATGGTAGACTCTCAGTGTGCTTTCATGGGATTGAGAGTATGGGGACAAAGCTGAAAAATCATACCGTTTTCCTTCTGGAAAATTTGGGAAGATTTTATTCTATTTGTTTTATTCAGAAATGAAAGCAAGTTTCCAAGCCATAAGTTTTAGTAAAAGTCATAACCCATCATAGTCTGCTTGTTTCTAGAAGGAGATGAGTTTTATGAGAGGTGATGACTTATCTTATTGACAGCTGTAAGATATTTTTGTCTTGTGCTGCGTTTCCACTTACCTGCTGAGATGCCCATCCTCATTGTATGGAGGGGACTCAACTCTTTATGTAAGAATCGCCACTGATTGCAGTGCAGCACACTAACTCAGCCCAAGTCAGGGCCTATTTACTGTGTAACAATTGAACAGTTATTTTTATAAACAGCTGAAAAGTCTCTGCAGTGGGAAAAAGAAATTTTCAGAGATAGGTAGAGATAGAGATAAGCCAGAGAGAATTTCCCAGGATAAGCTTTTCCTCACTGATGAGTGAAATTGTTGAGTTCACCTTGTGATCTTAGTGTAAGTCTGTGCTGGTACTGTGAGATTGTGAATTACTAATTCTCTATAAATCCATGTCTTGCACTTCTCTGCTCTAAATCAGTCCCTGATATTTGTGATAACAATTTATTCAGGAGGAAAAAAAAAAGTCCTATTCCTACTTAAGGAAATGCAGCTCCTTCCGATGCCTAACAACCCTCTCTGTGAAGAAGTTTTTCCTAATAACCAATCTATGCATCCCCTGGTGCAACATGATGCCATTTCCGCTTGTCCTATCACATCACTGGGGAAAAAAGGTCAGCCCCTATCACTCCACTCCCTCCTTTCAGGTAGCTGTA
>VZTU01002688.1:80501-109711 GCA_013400835.1 Zapornia atra | reverse complement strand
TTGTTTGTTTTGGGTTGGTTTTTGTTTACCAGCAACTTCCTGAACTACTGCACTGATGGTGCACCTAAAACATCAGATATTGAAAGCAGTATAGCATATTTAAGCTGACATTGCTTTTGTGTAGAGTGGTTGCATAAATAAAAGGTAGAAACATATGCGATCAAGCAACAGGATTATTTTGATCTGTGGAAAAATGAATTTATTTCAATAATCATTTTAGTAAGAGACCACAAGAATGTACTATTGACTTAACCTAACATGATGATTGAATTTCACCTCGTAATTCTGGTTCCATCTTTTAAATTTTATATGAATGAAAGCATAGAGCAGGAGAGAGGGAAAGAGATGCCTCTTAGGTAAGCCCTGTAGCTACTGTCTTCTAGAAGAGTGGAATACCATTCCAGTATCTGTACACTGTTTAGCCTGCAGGTTGTTTCTTGAAGAGTACTTCAGGGCTTTTTTTCCCACACAAATATATTGTTTGCCACTGTTTCAAAAAGATTTAAAAGGAGATCCAAATTTTGAGAGTGGTGAGTGCAAACCTCCTACTTCCACCTGCAAAATTCCCCAAACTAAAGGAAAAGGACCATAATTCTTGTAGTAGTGTTGGTGCTCAAGCTGAACATTATGAGGGATTTATGAAATCTACTGTATGTTGCTGTGTCAAATGTAGAATATTCCAAACTCATCACTTATTTTCTGTGAAACTTTATTTTTATAGGTATTATGGCAACTTGACATATTCCGACGAAGTTTAAGAGGTTTAACTGGACATGTGTGTCAGGGAGATGCATGCATATTTTGTGCTTTAAAGGTAAATAATTTTTGGAATTACCCTTTCAAAATGAGGGAGAAACAGTTTAACTGTTTTTTTGCTAATTTAAATCCCAATCTTACGTATGTCTGGGTGACTCTAAGTCCTTATTCTGTAAAGAAGCAATTTAGATTTCAGGATATTTGTAACAGATGTTTGCAACATAAATGTTTTCTTGTGCTTAAAGAAGCAATTTTACGGTACAGAAATTCTACAGTCTGCTTAAACATAAAAGTTTTGTCTATTAAAGACCATATTAATTTATTTGAAAATTTCTGGCTAGCCTCAGAGATTTCTTTTCTTCTATCTGCATGGATATGCTTTTGTTCCCTCCTGTAGTATTACTGTCTGATAAGATCTCAAGGGTTTTTTTAACTCAGTAGTTGATGGGAATGGTGCCAAACATAATTGTTCAATTTGTAATGAAAGGCAGGTAGGGGTGCTGGGAAATTAATGAAAGCTGGTAACTTTTGAGGGTTTGGAGGTCAGATCTGCATATCATAAATGGTGTATAAAAACTTGGAGCATATAAACAGTGTATAAAACTTGTGCTTCAAGCGGTTTTGTAACTCATCTAAAGTCCATAAATGAATGTCGAATTCTGTTGGGTTCTTACTGCTTTTACTGCACTGGTGTCTGGCTGCAGTTACTAGGGAAATAGCTGTAAGCTGAATTCCACTGAAAAACTTCTGGGGTTTTGGGGCTTTTTCAATTGTATGCACCTTCTACTCTGTTCGACAAGAAAGACGCTTTTGGGATTCTAATATAAGACTGTAGAATGTATAGTCAATTTTGGTAGGAGGTACAGTCATGTACAGAACTGGGAATCGCTCCTGGAAAGAGCTGAAAGGGACCATAATATTTGAAAATGCAGTTCATTGAGGGAGGTGAGTTTTGATGATGCTAAACTGTAGGCAAGGGCAAGCCAGGTATTTTAGAGGTTATTCTCAAGGAGTTTCACAGACTGAACCTTGGTACTGAATAAGTGTTTTAGGCAAGATCTGTAACATTAATCTTTCAGAAGGTGTATAATCTATGTAACATGTAGGGGGTCTTCAGCCAGTTTTAGTGTTTATCACACTGATTGCAGCTGGTTTTGCAAGTGTCTGCCATTTTCCAAACATAGTGCTTTCTAAAAGGTGCCGTTTTATTTCTTTGGTTAAAATGGTTAATTTTAATAAAGCCATCAAGTCGGAGTAGGTTGAGACTAGGTGTGTTCAGACTAACTTCCTGAGGCTTTTATTCCAATCTTCTTACAAGATCTTGACTCTGGGACTTCTTGTTTCACTAGTGTTTTGATGCACATCGTGTTCTTCTGTCTCCTGGATACTGGATCTTGTCAGTACATGAAGTCCAGACAGGCGTACCCGTGTTTTTAGATAAAAATCTTGTCTTGCAATAATAACCTGAGTTTCCTGGAGTTTTTCGGTGTGTATAGGGTTTCGTGTTCATATCTGATGTCATAAACTTTATGGCCTCTTCCTTTTGATTTGACCCATATTATTCTGGGTCATGTGCAGTCTAGTTCAGTGCTGCACGGGAATTGCCTTTAAGTAATTAGGAGGGATTGAAGGTTGACAATTGTTGGAATCTGTTGCAGTATATATTCTTTATGATTAATCATAACACTGAAATCATAGTAAAAAGTAATGTCACAGCTTCAGTGTGCTCAGAAACATGATGATGGTAGTGCCCATTGTGTGTTGCAACGGAACTTGCAAGCAATGAATTGTTCTGTTCTCATGGTGCACTTGCCAAGACCAGGTGCTGCTTTTTTTTTCCAGCTAAACATAACACTTCCTGCACCTTAATACCTTCTCTCTTCCTGTATTTTTGGGGCTCCAGTACAAAGATAGGTCTTACATCCCTCCAAGTCACCTTCCAAAGGCATCAGCTGCTTCATACGGCTGCTGGACTTGAAATCTTTCTTCTTTCAAGTGTCTCTTCTGGAGGGTTTGATATTTTCCATGACACATTGTGCAACTTATCCAAATGGCTTACTGTGCCTGAATATTTTGTGTTGCTGGACTGTCATGTCCAGCATTTGATATGTTCCCAAGAATACTGTTAAACGTGGTATTGCTGCCTGTTGTGAAAACGGTTAGAATGGAATTAGTTATTTGATCTTAAAAATCCATGGATAGTAGCCTAGGTACTGAACATAACCATTGCGGTTAAGTGATTTGGAAGTCCCTGTCCTCAGTTATTATGTATGCTTCTGGTTTGTTTTCTTGGTTGTTTAGAAACACTGGTTGAATAATTCTGTTCTGTGTTCAGAACCTGAGGCATTTTGATTTTCATGCAGTGCCTATGATGGGTGAGAATGCATTTCAGTAACTTGTTTGTGACTTGGGTTATTTTGGTTTTGGTTTTTTTTTTTAATAGTCTTGGGCTGTTTTAACCCTTCTTACTTGCTCACAAATAAAGAATGATATGTTAACTATATCACCTTTGCCTATAAACTAAAAGCATAGCAAATAAATTCTGGTTTACTTCAGTTCAATCCATTACCTTTTGGTGGTGGTCTCAGAGTTAAATATGTTCTTTTCTTCTCCGGATAACACTGGGGAGAGACTTTGACTATGCAGGCCACTAAAATGAGCATACATAGCTGCATAAATGCTTATCAGGTATGGGGTTTTTTTTCTTTTTTTTTTTTTTTTTCAGCTGGACATGTAAAGCTCTGTTGCATACTAAAAATGACCTTGCAGGCAAAATGAGAAGAAATTGTTTTCAAAGTAGAGCTAACTTGTGTTACCAGATCTGTTAAGAACTTGATTTTGAATGTTTACATTGAGATATTGACTGTAATTTTTATCAGCAGTGTGTGCTTTTTTTTGTGTGTGAAAGAGGGAAGTTTAAATATTTGAGACACTTACCCTGGAATGCATCATGGTTAAAACACTACTTTCTGGTAGCACTGAAAGTTTGCTTTCTGTCCAGCAGATTTTGTTACCCATAGGAGGCCCATGTGAAGAATAAATATCCGTATTTATATTTGACATGGCTTCTCCTGATTTGCTTTGTCTTTATTCTATTCATTTTTCTCTGAAGCTTGACTTAGAATCCTTGACAGTGGAATACAGCCTTTAATATCTTCAGGTCTTTCAATATCAACCTCCCTTACTTGCTAAATGATGAGGTTACTTGTCTGCCAAAAAGAATAATAATAATAATATCTCTTCTGAGGAATGAAGGAAAAAAAAATCAAGTGCAATTTGTTCTTGTGTTATGGAACTGTGGATACTGACCTGTTCTCTTGTATTGTTTGTGCTGGTTCCACAGGGATTATCAGCTTTCTATCTAATTTATGGGAATTTTTTGCATATCCATAATTTTAATTGAAGATACACTTCTCCCTGAAGTCGCAATGTAAATGTTACATTATTTAATGGATGGTGGGTGTTTAAACTAGTTTGAGTGGTATTACATTATACCCTAAGAAATATACACCAGCTGTAAAGATGAGGTGCATAAACATGAACTGCTTGTTCAGTGGCCAGATTAAAAAGGCTGCGTAACTACAGACAAGGGCTTGTTGCTCCTGGGAGCCAAAGTCAATCACTTGCATTTTTATACGCTTCTATGGGGTTTTTTCTACTGGATCAAAGTTCAGTTTGGTGGCATAATTTCTTACAGTGAAATGAGTAACAGAACAGAGGGCACTGATTTCTAAAGGTCTGTAGATCTGTAAACACTTTCTCCATTTGTTGTGTCAGCATGCTGCTTTAGAACTGTCTATTGCAGTAGCTAATCACGCCCAGTAACGGTGTTCCTTCCTAGGCAATATTTTCACAGTTTCAGCACAGCCGAGAAAAAGCCCTCCCGTCAGATAATATGAGACATGCCCTGGCAGAGAGCTTTAAGGATGAACAGCGTTTCCAGCTTGGGTTCATGGATGACGCAGCAGAATGTTTTGTAAGTATTCTTTCTGGTAGTTGAGTGGAATTAGGGTAGTTTTGCAGATGCCAAGCTGGCCTGTTGTTGCAGCAGCTCCAGGCTCACAGGTGGACACGAGAGACATAACACTACTGACATCATTCATACCCCTTCAGGGGAGCAGACACATGGAGTTAAGTGTCTGGTAAAGTGGGATGGAGTAATCTTGCATTTGCTCTGTTCTTTCTTCCCTAACTTTATACCTCTGCCTGAGCTACATGTGAAACATTGTTACTTCAGGAGATCAGGATGATGAACTCAAATTTTTTTGGATGGAGAGAAGGGTTACACTCTTGTGAGAAGCAGCACCTACAGATTTGAATATTTGGTCTGTTCTCTCATCAGCTACTGAAACATGTTCTGTTACAACTAGCCAGCTCATTACTGAAGTCTGCAGGAGAGATTTCCATTTCCTTATCCAAGAGTGAACAAATACTTAAAGATCTTGAATTTTGCTGCAGTTACTTTCTGCTTTTATGAAATGTGTCATTGAAAAACATGAGCTGTTACTGTGGCTAGAAAAGATGACTGAAGATCACATAGAACATCGGTAAAGATGCCTTTCTAAGAAATCCTGTTAGACAATGAAAATTGTTCTCAATAAAAAAACCTCCAAATAGTATTAATCTTCAGAAGCAGATTTAAGGCACTGAAAGTATGGTTGCCACTCTGATTGCTTTCAGCTTTGGACATCCTTTTGAAATATCCACACATGAATAGCTACGTGCCAGATGCATTTACATATACGTAGGAAGATCCAGGGGAGAGCTCCTGAAAGCAACAGTTTGAGATCTTGCAGAGGTTAATGGATTGCAGTCATGAAAGAGAAACTTTTGTTAGTGCTCCATCTAATCAAAATGCATTTGGACCCCTGAAGTAATCAGCTGTTTGTGTGATCTACCTGAATAGATTCACTTCTTACTGTTACCTCTAGTATTTTTGGAAAAAGAGGAAGAAAAGACCATGCGGATTCAGGGGCTGAACAGTCATAGCACACTTTTCCGTTCCTTTTTTTTAAACGTGAGACTTGGGATGGGATCAGACATGTGCTATTTATGAGCTTTTTCCATGTTTCTGGTGTGGTGGTGCATGTGCTAAACGTGACCAGATGATTCATACTGATATGCAGAGAAAAAACATAAAACTGTGAAGAGGAACTGAGACAAAGGCTGGATGCAGAAACTCCTTCAGCCATTGCATGCTATGACATCAATACTGTGTCCTACTGTAAGAACAGCTTTATAATTTTTCTTGAGGATTCACTTCTTTCAAAGGGTACTGCACACTGGAAGAACAGTTGAGTACCTGTTGCCTAATCTTATTTTCTTAGTGTTTGGAAACCTTGAGGTGAAGAGAATTCCTACTCAATGGATTACAGCTAGGGAGGGAATTAAATACATGTTTAACTTGTAGGTGGAGTGTGTGGAGTCAAGAGAAGCGGTTGGGAGTATTAAATGTTGCTTATAAATTCTGACTTCATCCGTTCAGTTTATATTCGCAGTATTATTTCTGTTTAGGAAAATATCCTTGAGAGGATTCATTTTCACCTCGTGCCAAACAGTGAAACAGATATGTGCACTTCAAAATCCTGTATTTCTCATCAGAAGTTTGCTATGACGCTGTATGAACAGGTCAGACCTTTCTTTCATTTGCTTTAACAAATAATTCATTTCCACTGTCCTGAGTAAATAAACACCAAAGTATTTCAATTGTTGTAGTGTGTTTGTCGCAGTTGCGGAGCATCCTCAGACCCGTTGCCTTTTACGGAATACGTGCGTTACATTTCTACCACAGCCCTATGGTAAGAGCTTTTGTTCTTGGATCTCATTTTTCTATGTAGCCTTTCCAGTGACAAGTAAGGCATGCCAGAGAAGTGCTGTGTTGAAGCTGAATGTATGTTCCTTTGATAGAACGTGTGTTTGAGGTAATTTGGAATTTAAAAGCTAGATGTAGAGAGAGCTTGACCAAAAATATGTATTGCTACTGTTTTACTTCTCTATCTTTTCTCCTTGTCATAAAATACAATTAGTTGAGAGCTGGCTGAAAACTCTTAATTCTTAAGAAGGGCGATGCACAGTTATTTCCACTTACTTTTTACAGTAATGAAGTAGAAAGAATGATGGAGAGGCATGAACGTATCAAGCCAGAGATGTTTGCAGAATTGCTGCAGGCAGCAAATACTGCTGATGACTACAGAAAGTGTCCTGTAAGTAAACAAAGATGTTGCATTACTTTAAGGTACAAGGGAGAACTTTTTAGGATATTAAATCATTACCTGTGGCCACTTCAGTGCAGTTCAGTTCAGGGTAAATATGCCCTTGAATTTATATTCTGTTGTTCCAATTAAACGTGGTATTGTAAGTGCAAGTGGCCTGTCTGGAAACTTGAGTTCTTAGGTCTCTGTTTTATTCATCACTTGATGTTGCATGTAGTGCTAGCTGGTTTTAATTATTTGGAACAGGTAAACTGCTTTAGTTTGACAATATTGTCATCTTTTGCAATACTTTCGTGCTTTTATTGACAAAAACAGTTTCTCTCAGCTTGTTCTAATTAATTCATCTCTTAACTGGTTCTGTGTAAATAGTGTTAATTTGGGAACACAGTATAGTATACAAGAACATACAGACCTAAGCTTAAATGATGAAATGGAGGGGAATTAAGAGAGAAATTGTGATGATGACTTGGATGTTTTCAGAGACTCCTGTTTTAAGGTGGTGATTGGGTGTAGAAGTTTAGCTACGGTCTTCATCGGAGTGTTTTTATGATGAAGATTTTTTATCCCTAGATAATAAGAAACAAACACCATAATTCAGTTTGAAAATTAGAAGTTGCAGAGTTGGTTCGTTGCGCTGTTTCTTGTGTAGTAGCTCAACTTTGGACCTCTGTTTTTAAGCATCTTTTTGTTCTTTCCCCAATCACTTTTCTCCCCCTCTTTTTTTCTAGAGTAACTGTGGTCAAAAAATTAAAATTCGTCGTGTTCTTATGAATTGTCCTGAGATTGTCACAATCGGTTTAGTCTGGGATTCAGAACACTCTGACCTGACAGAAGAGGTTATGCGGAATCTGGCCACGCAACTTCATCTTCCTGGGGTATCTGACCCAAAGTGCAGTATTTGCTTATTCTAGAATTACATTTTACATGTATATTGTGTATATGTAAATGTATAGGAAATATAAATATTGTACACACACATACTCAGCCATTTTTTTAAAAGCACAGTGTAACTTCAAAGTTTGTTTACTTTCACTATTCTTTATAATAAGCTACTTGATGTGGTTTCTGTGAGAGGAAAAAGCCCTGTCAGAAGTGTTGGTCTATGCCTCAGTACAAAGATCAGTGTAGGTAAATTGGTAGTTTAAAATCTAGGAATATCATGTTCTGCTTGAAATGTTTAGGATTATTCCAGAGATTTATTGTTGCACGTTTTCAACTATGGAAAAAAAGTTAAAATGGACCTAATAAGTCTTTATTTGTGCTCTTGAAGGATTATACCGTGCAGCAGAGTATTTAAATACTGATTGCCTTGATGAAATGCCAGTAGTTGGTCTAGAAATTGAGGCTGTTTTACACACATTTTAAACACAGAACCATTTTTACAGCTGTTTTATAGGGTTACAGATGAAAATGCCAAAAATAGTGAACTTTTTCTTGTGGGAATGATTTGCTACACGAGCCGACATTACTGTGCCTTTGCCTTTCACACCAAGAGTTGCAAATGGGTGCTGTTTGATGATGCTAATGTAAAAGAGGTAAGTACTCATTTTGCTGCTACCAATTTAGCCATTGTTCCTTTTCTGGAATGCATTATTCTGACACCAAACTTGAAAGTTAAAAAATGGGTTTATTTTAATAAAACATGAGTTTTATAAATCACTTTTTACAAATGAATTTTAGAATTGACTTAACTACTTCTACAGTTCTGCCTGCCAAATGCTTCAAAATGCTGATGCACTTGTCTACTGTTGAATTTGTACTTACTTTAATGAAAAAGAAGACCTGATTAGTGGCAGCTGTATTCGTAGTCTTAATGTGCTGTTTGTTAGCCCATATAATACTGGGTTTTGCCTCAATTTACGTAGACTTGTGTGCCAAAATATTGAAGTTTAATGCCTTTGGAATTAGGCATTGGGTAGCTGTTGCTTAATCACTTTTTCTTTCCATAATTGGGTTCACTGTTGTTGATAAAGCTTCGAGGTTTTGTTTAGGGGTTTTTGTGCTGAGGTTTTGGGGGTTGGTTTTGGTGGTGTGTTCTGGTTTTTTTCCCTTAGATCGGAACGAAATGGAAAGATGTGGTCTCCAGGTGCATTCGGTGTCACTTTCAGCCATTGCTGCTGTTCTATGCTAACCCAGATGGTACAGCGGTATCTCCAGAAGATGCTCCAAAGCAGATTATTCACTGGTCTCAGTGCAAAGCAGCAGGAGGAAATGGGGAAGACTCGGGTAATTAGGATATTATTTCTAATAACATTATCAACTGTCTCTCTGAAATAGGGATTATGAAGGAGAAGGTAATGGGTTAGCTGCTTTGTTCTTAAATATTTTTATTAATAATGATCTAAAGTGTCTCAAAAGAGATTAGTGCATATATTCAGTATTAGGATTTTTTTGTTTGTGTAAGATAAGTGAATAAAAATTGAGGTTAATGGATAATGGGAAAAATATTTTCTATTGTAGGTTATTCAGAAATACTTTACACATAACCAGTAATTTCAGAAGAAAATCGTATTATGTTTGTACATGAGGACATTCTATTGATGTATTTAAAATACCTTTAAAAATGAAAATGCTACAAAAAAATACTCTTAAGTAAAGCGTTGTACAGATACAGAGATACATTTGGAGCATGTGTGTTTGCATATGTGTGTGAATATACACAGAGCACAATTCAGAACTTTTTGGAAAAATGAGAAGGAGCTGCAGGAAACTTATTTTCTCAGAATCATATAGCATAGGCCTCAATATGTAAGAAACCATCTTCTGTAGTTTGTGCTGCCGTCTTGGTTTTTTTCTTTGATAATTTTTAACGTTAAACATGGCATAAAACTAATTAATTAATTGAATTTGACATGTTCCTCTTCACAAAATAAGTAGCAACAGAACACAGACTGCTTCAGGGAAGAAAGAATTGAGGATCCTATTCCAAAACAGTCTACCACTATAAATATTTTAGTATGTAAAATATTACAGAACTTCATTGCCTAGCATATTGAAATGTGGTGTGGGGTTTTTGTGGGCTTTCTCCTCTGTTTACTTTTAGAAAAAACTGACTTTTTTTTCTTATTTTTACATTTGGATATTGCAAAGTTGAAATTAGGAAGCCTTTCAATTCTAAATACAGATGTATTATTTGATAGGATTTGAAAAGCATTCTGCTCCTAAATCAGACCATGTGAAAGAGAATGGAATTGGAGACCCCATTAATCAAAGGAGTAATAAAAAAATCCAGCCAGATAATTCAGCATTCAGCAGAAGCTATATTCAAGCTAGTGGTGGTAGAGGTCCAGGTATGTACTCCCTACCCCTCAAAAAACCCCAAACATGTCTTACTATGAAATATTTCAGTTGGTAGCGTTTCAGGTATGTGCTAACCTCTAGACTAAAACTCTTTCTAAAGCAAGAATCCCGTTGTTAACTTTGAATAACAACTAATGTTTAAATACGATCAGCCATGGAAAGTTAACTTTTCTAGAGAACTGGAAATGCAAGTTTTTTATTAACCCTCATTATTCCTGCACTAAAGTAGCTCTCAAGGCCTTGATCCATTTCTCAAGCATCATCATGCCTTCCATTCATAGTGTCAGTTAAAAGGCACATTAGAAACTTACAGCTAATTTCATCTTTTGGAGCACATGGTTTGGCTCCGGATCATTGGCCATTTGAGGAACGCTTCCCCAAACATTATTTGTAGTCCTGTATATTAATAGACTTTATCTTATGTTTGCAAAGAAGAATAAAGTTATCTCTACCTGTTTAAAAATCCATTCTATCTGTACTTAAGGCTTCCACACAAATCAAGATGTAAGAAGTCATGAGGCAGTGACTTCTGCATTCACTGTCAGCGCCTTTACTCTGAACTCCCCATGCTTTTCAGGTGGAGAGATGTCGTCTTCTCTTGAGATGTTTCTCCTCTGTCTTAGTGCTGAATTTCTAGGCTTTTAAAAACAGACTGCTAAGCTTGGTAACTTTTTTTTTTGACAGAATGATGACTCAAAAATGGTCAGTATTCACCTTTTCAGAAATAAATGATTTGTTTTCATAAGCAGTGACTATTTTTACAGAGTCACTCTTTTTATTAAAATAAAACTGTCACATTTAGACAAATTTAAACATAGTTTCATTTTTTCAGTATAATTCATAAATAGTGTATGCTGTGAAAATGGCTTGAGCATTGAATTTTAAATAGTGAGAGGTGTTTGCAAGCAATGCTTGGCATAATGCTGCTTTGGTTGCTTTCATTAGTTCCATGTAGTGGACTCCTTAGATACACACATATTTATACTACACATCCCATTTTCTTGATCTATGTTAGGTAATTCATTATTCTTTTTAAGTAGTACTAATATTAAAAGCTAATGTTACGGTACACAAATATACTTGTGTGTTTTGATGTTGAATGACTTTTTACTAATTTTTTGCAGCCAAGTTAGGTTACAGTGACCAAAAGGACAGGCTAAAGGACATATCCAGAGACTGTGCTCAGAAAGCTGCTGATATGAAGAACTTCTCATCTTTACGAAAAGATGCAGACAGAGGACCAAGAAAAGAGTCTGGGAGACAGCGAGGTACGTTTTCAAAAATAGAACCAGAGGCTCAATGGGTTAAGTAGCTTTTAGCATCAATACCAGCTGTGCAGACTTCTTCCTCCTTTTAAGAGATCACACTGTAAGATTATTTTCCTGTTGTTGTATTCTGTAGTATGTACTGGATTTGTTGAGGCGGCGTAAGAAACTGAGTACTGTAACAGTATCCATTATCTATTAATGAGAATTCTCATGGAGCTGCTTCTTTTTGTTCCTCTAAGATTTGATTGGGGAAGATCGTTCCAATGTCAAGTCGGGTTCTCCTCCAGTTGGAAATGGACTTAGACACTGTGCTGATCAGCACATATATGGCAGCCAGGGAAGAGGCCCCTATAAGCACGACAATGCACCTCACCAAGCAAAGCTCCCCCTACAAGTGCTTGGGTCAAATAGACCAGAAGCTTTTCCTGCTGGGGAGAAGCCAGTAATTAGAACCCGGACTGATGCTGTGACTGGCTACGATACAGACACCAGTCAAGACTCGAGGGACAAAGGGAGTATCAGCAGCAGCAGAAGCAGAAGTAAAGGTTGGAAACCTATGAGAGAGACACTAAATGTAGATAGCATTTTCAGCGAGACTGAGAAGAAACAGCATAGCCCAAAGCACAAGGCAAATGCAAGCGCTAAATCTAAGCATGAGAAGGAGCGAAGCTTTAACCACTGGCCAAAAGAGAACCAAATCCAGAAAGGTTTAATGACTATATATGAAGATGAAACAAAGCAGGATACAGGAAGTCGAAGCTCACTGGATTCAGAGGGAAAAGGAAATGCTGAAAAAAGCAAAGGATTTACAGAGAGAAAAATCCATGGTGATAACTGGCAAATTCAGAGGACAGAATCTGGATATGAAAGCAGTGACCATATCAGCAATGGATCTGCAAATCCAGACTCACCTGTTATTGAAGGAATCAATCAGGGAGATGTCAAGAATGTTAGAGAAATTGCTGCCTGCAGGTAATGCTAAAGTTCTTAGAACTTCCATAGACTGTCTTTACAGAAAAATAGGCTATTCTAATGTTCATCTGTTGTTTCCAAAAAGATGAAAAATACAGCAAACATGCTTTGGAACTTTATACGCTTGAGGTCAGAGATGTAGCAAGCTAGCAACACATCTAGGCATAAGGGTGTGGACAATTAAGAGTTAAGCTTGCCTTCACTGGAAGGCTGCAACACTAGTTGTATTTGGAAGGCACTGAGCCACCTTATTATGGTGCTGAGCCAGAACTGCTAAGCCCTGCTGAGGGGCAGGGTGTGTTAATTTCAAATAATTGCTACACTTCTGTAGTTACACAGTTTTTTAGACTGTGGGTAACTTGCCATCTGAAATGCAATACAAGTGTCTGTGTAAATCATGTCTGTGACAGTTTGTATAGACAGGCTCCAGCAAGGAGATGGGAATGGCAGTGAGTGACTCTTTGCACACTGCTGCTCTGCTATGTTCTGAAATTCACTTTTCTAGAATGCCTCAGATATATATTACTCACTTGATAATCAGGTGACCTGTTTGAATGCTCAAACTGGTCAAAAATGTGGTTGGTAGTCAAATTTTATTAAACTTCCTAAGAATTGATGTGTGCTAGTAACAAGTATGTTGCCCAGAGGCGACATGAAGCCTCTGGTGGTGGAGATACTTGTAATCCAACTAGACATGGTCCTGGGTAGCCCACTGTAGTTCACCCTGCTTGAGGAAGGAGGGGAGCACTAGATGACCTGAAGAGGTCTCCCACCTTAAATCATGATGTGGTGCTGTGAAATACAAAGCTATCACCCTTCCGCATGCAGTTTTCTGTATGGTGCGTCTTAAACTGTATGTGGAATGTAGTTTCTACTAGAACCCATTCTTTTTGTTACCACAGGCCTTTATGCTCCTCCTCTTCTCCCTCCCTCCCTGCCCAGCAAACTGTACAAAACTCCACCATACAAAAAACATTAGTGGCTTTTATTGGATAATATGTGTAAAGCTACTCCAAGCCATGATTATATTGTCAGTATTTACAGTTGCCTCAAATGTGATTTCTACAGTTACCACCATGCCTTGCTTTTAAGCAGGCCCAAGAGGTAGCAGGATGCCCAAACACTGCATGTGTCTTTTTATGAGAGAGAATATGCTAAACATGAAGCAGCTTGCTTCATTAAAAATCTGCTTACACTATTTAAGTATTTGTCAAATAAAGAAAAACCCATATGCTTGATCAAAATACAAATGACTCCATGGGTCTTTCAGAAGTGTTTTATATGAGTAGTAATTAGAATTGACTGGCAGTAGACACTGGTTCCCTTCTAAACATTCAGACTCTGTCTAATGAAAACAAAACAATAAAAATTAATTACTTGAAAGTTCTTGTAGGAGACAGAAAAAAAAACTTGTTTCTTTTCTGTTAGTTTCTGCCTCTATTCTTTGTGTTTCAGTATTTTTTTTGTTCTCCTGTTCTTTCAATAACAAGTGGGGTTTTTTGTTTTGTTTTTTAATTGGAAAATTGTCACTGTGTGTCTTCTTCCCTGCCTTACTCTTGGAGAAGGAAGGAACTGGCAGGGTGCTTGTCAGCCCCCCATCTGGATGGGTAAGGCATGCTTTTTGCTTCACTAAACCAGCAACATTTATAAATCTGCTGATTTTTTTTTTTTTAAACTCCTCTTGGGTTTGTTGCTGTAATCTTCCAGTTTTAGAAAAAGTTTTCAAATTAAAATCCCTATGAATGAAAGAGAAGTGGCAGTCACAACTTAGAAGAATGTTTGTTGCCACAACAAAGTATTAATGAATAGCAAAACGCCATGCTAGGAAAATGGACAAGATAAAATGTGACCTAACAGGTTATACACGCTTAAGATATTAATACTGATCAGATTTTTTCATTTTTAGAAAACTTAAACTTGTCATAGATGCTGCTATATGTTAGACTTAAAAAATATTCAGGGTGTGAACTATTAACACTCAAAAATGTATTTGTTTCAGATACAGGTAATGGCGATGATAAATTGGAAACCATATAGCACCACATGAGTAGCGTTCTGCTGCTGCACTAAAGCAGCAGGTTTAGTTCAAACCTACAAATAAATTGACTGAGGTGACCAGTGGTATCTGTTCTTTTTGGAAGTCACTGCAGAAAATTCCATGTGTCTTTTTCTGTGCAGTGTAGTAGGCATCCTGCTGTTGTAGTTTACCATACGGCTGTCGTGAGCAGACACCCAATCTCCAGAAGGACCTGGGAACACCACCCTCACAAACTCTACTTTTTTTTTTCTCTTATCCTATATAAAAGGATTCAGGTCATAAATGTCTCTGCATGAGCGCAGCCTGTCACATATGGGAGCAGTGTGAAAAGTACTGAAGGGCCACCCCTTCTATCTTACATACCTTCTGTAAAGTGTGTATGTTAGTTAACAATGTGACAGTGATAGAAAAAAGAATCAGTTTCACATAGAAAATGGGTTTTATGCTTGTATGCACTGAAGGCAATACACTTTGTAATCATATACCAATAGTTTAAGCCTTCCAATTACATCTATGTTTCTTTTATAGTGACCAGAACTTGTCAACCAAAAAAGCTGACAGTGTGTTACATCCGGTATCCCAGCAGAACAGAAACTTCTATGGTAAGAAATTTAACTTGTAGAGAGAATAAGAAATTTTCTTTAAAATAATTTAGATGTACCGAAATTTTAATACTAACTTACTAATATCACACAAGAGTTGGACAGATTTCTGATCAGCCTTTTGTATTTTATAATTTTGCTGCGTAAGTTCATGTAGTGATATTTCATAAAGTGTAAAAAATGTATATACAGTTTATCATGGCTTTTTTTGGTTTAAACAAGCACTAACAAAATATGGCTGCGGGGGGACCTCACTGTAGCCTGCCAGTACCTGAAGGGAGCAGAGAAACAGGAGGGGATTCAACTTTTTAAAAGAATAGACAATGGCAGGACAAGGGGGAACGGATTAAAACTAAAGGAAGGAAGGTTTAGATTAGATCTTAGGGGGTAAGTTTTTTACAGAGTGGTGAGGTGCTGGAACAGGCTGCCCAGAGAAGTAGTGGATGCCCCGTCCCTGGAAGTGTTCAAGGCCAGGTTGGATGGGGCCCTGGGCAACCTTGTGTAGCTCCAGGCCTGAGGTTGGTGTCCCTGCCTGTGGCAGGGGGGTTGGAGCTCTGTGATCCTTGGGGTCCCTTCCAACACAGACCATTCTATGATTCTATGATTTTAAAATTGGACAATACGTGTATTAGGTTGGCTGTATTTAGGTGCATTAGAAGAAAATTGGCATGGAATTTGTGGCTGGTTTGGCCATGATGTGAGGGGGGTTTAGATACTTTTTTCTGTAGAGACCGTTCTTGCTGACTCATTATAGCCTGTCTACATCTTCTAAAAATGTAAACAAATTCTGTTTTGTGGCGTTTTTTCCTCCAAAGTGAACTCCAAATATTGTGGTTCTTTGTGTTTTTAACCTTTTCAGTGAGTTAGACTGATGGATAGAGATGGAAAGTATTCATATCCCTTCTTGGTATGTTTTGACGGAAATGCGATGCAGCAGCAGTTCAGTAGCTTCATAACTTTTTTTCAGAGGCATTTAAAGCGTTCTGTTCCACAAGGCACCTTCATTTATTCAGTTTCTTGGCTTTCTTGTCAAGCAAAGGTATTCCTAGCTATCTGCCTTGCTATATAAAATCCCAAATAGAGGGGTTGGGGTTTTATCAGCGCTCCGCCACTGTGTGAAGAAAACTGTGTTAGGACAGCAGCAGTGGTTTCCTGCTTCGGTGTTAGGTCATGAATATGCGTGATTGGAGTTCACCTGGTCTTAGCATCTCCTTTCAGACAGTAGAGATGGTGCTTATCTGCATGCTAAGTCATGTAGAACCATGGCATGTCTCCCAAAGAGTTGCTTCACCTGACTTCAAAGTTAACAGGCTTGGTAGTGCTTGGATCTATTTTTAAATACACTGATTTGGTGTTGAAAAATATTGTTTTAGGAGGTCACAGCTGCTTCATGAATTGATAGATAATCAGGATACAATGATTCTTCGTGCCATAGTCGGCCTCTCCTGGTGTGTTTTGTTATAAACCATTTTTTTCCCAGGCTGATAGAACAGTTTGTCCTTCCTTCTGCATGTCCTACATCGCTGCCTTCTAAGGAAGTGGGCAACACATAACTGCTTTGGGCTGGTGTAGGCTCTCTGTACGAGAACCAAAGCCACTATTGTTCACCGGTATTAGTGATTTTATCAAGGCCTGTAGTGACATGACATGGGGCCAACAGTTTTAAACTAACAGAGGGTAGATTTAGCTTAGATATGACCTGTGAGGGTGGTGAGGCCCTGGCACGGGCTGCCCGGAGAAGCTGCGGCCGCCCCTGGATCCCTGGCAGTGTCTAAGGCCAGGTTGGTTGGGGCTTTGGGCACCCTGTACTCGTGGAGGGTGTCCCTGCCCATGGCAGGGGGGTGGGACTAGATGACTTTGAAGTCCCTTCCAACTCAAACCATTCTATGAGTCTGGGATTTTTATGGTGATTCTGTGCTAACATAAAATAATTAATTTTCACTGGCCTTAATCAGTGCTTTCTTTTTAATCCAATGGAAATGATTAAATGTAAATCTCTGATTACATCACACATATTCTGCTTTGAGAATGTATGTGTTGGTTTAACTTGGGGGGAGCTGTTTGGTTTTTTTGGGTTTTTTAATTGAGTGTGCATATTCATTCTCCTCCACCCGCCCCTCTACCCCCCCAAAAAAAAGCCATGGTAATTTTGTTCACTCCCTGTTTTCCCCAAAAGCATTTCCATGAGCCTTCTTGGTGGATGGATACTAAGGAGGATTTTTCTTAAAAATTGTCTGGGTGGACTGTAGTACCGTTTGTTTTCCTTCAAGATATGAAGCCGTATCAGGAAGAAACACTTAGAATAAGGAAACCTACTTCCTTTTACATACTAATATGTCTGTTGGGTTTTTAGAAAGTTGATAAATGCCTTGGCATATAAATATTACAGGTCAGGACGAGGCCAGCCAAAATCATTACTATTGTTGCTGGAACAATGGAATGGTGCTTGTACAAAGAGGTGCAATAAATATTAGGCTACTTCCCCAGGAAATGTTTGATTTTTATAGATATGATACTTCTTTTCAAATACCATATAGTATAGTTTCTTCTAATACTTAAATTGGGGGAGGAGGGGTGCCATATCACTTTTATCTTTTAATCATTATTTCAGTTAATTTTTCAGTTTTAGCAAGAGAGCTGATTTGGACGACAACAAAAAAACCCTGTAATTGATGTTGCATGGAATGCAGAGATCTGTTTTTGCATGACATTTAGTTTTGTACTACAGTGTATTTATCATACCAGTGGGGGGCTAAAAAACCCCCAAACCAAACAAACCCCACCACACTTGGAGAGCAAAAAGAAAAACAAAAAAAGACAATAACCCACCAGTGAAAAATACATAGAGGGCTGTTGGAATGAAAAATAGGTGAGTTCAAAGAATGTTTCAGCTTAGTAATGAGCATTTTCCAGAGAGAACCATGTACTCTACCTAAGTATACTTGAAGCTTTCAACATGCATTGTACACGTTTAAAAAAATGTATGTATTTGAAAGCTCTCATGTGTCAGGTTTAGGAAAATGATCATTTTAGTGGAAGTGATTAGTGGACTGGAAAGATACCTCAAGAATTTGATCATTCCACTTGTAAGTGGGGTTAAAAATTTTAGACTAATTTTTTTTTTTGGCTGTATTAATAGTGTGTCAGGGCACCTTTAGCAAGGACAGTAGCAGTCATTTACAGGGATCAATTGTATTACCTTATGTTGTATCTTGGAATATTATGAACAAGACATGAATTCATAGGTAAATACCAAGAGGACTCCTAGAAAGCAGTACTTTAAGAAAGAAATACCCGGTCCTTTCTGAGAGAGGAATGGAATGTATGAAATCTTTGTTACCATCTCATAGCAACTTGAAAAAATATCTCTGGGTGGGGTTTTCTTTGTGTGGAAAACTTCTAATGGAAATAATGTTGCATTTCTAATTATGCCTGCCATTTATATAACTGTGCTTTACCAGTTCCTCATTTTTAACCAGAGCTGAATAAGGCTGCTGCTGTTCAGCAGTTGAGGAATTCTGTCTCTGACTTACAAAAATAAGCTTATTGTTAGAGCAGTATAGCAACATTGGATGACACACTGGTTATGCAGATCAAATGGCTGCTGCCTTGAGTGGTAGTAAGCAGGTGATCTCAGTAGTGCTGAAGCAAATGTCCCACAAGGCTGATCCCTAATTTGTGTGACCAGATTTTGGTGGGAAAAGATGAATATTTAGTAAGAAGATACAGTATCCTTAATTTACTTTAATGAGTTAGTGTTTTTGAAGTTTGATGAACTGTGGAGGGTAATTATTTTTGTTTGTAAGAGTATGTGACATGAACAGCGTGAGGGCAGAATTTCTAACCTCGCATTCTTCAGGTTGAAGAGAGATGGCTGTCATTCTTGGAAGGTGGAAAGGGCTGTATTATTTTTGAGTAGATTTTCAGAGCAGACCATGTGCTGGCTACTGACAGTAATCTTCAATCGTAAAGGCGTTTGAGTGCCTTTCATGACACCCCTTTTGAGATGCAGTTTTAAAAGCTGCCTGTTCAGTGATCTCAAAAAGGGTACCTTAAATTAATAATTGCTTCTCTTTGAAAATAAATGTAATATTACAGATCTGGAGGTTTTTCCCATTAATAATTATTCTGTTTAATAGCATGAGAGAACCAAAACCTAAAGTAATTCTGAAGCTCTGGATTTGGAAGAATCCAAATTGCTTTTGTTGATTTGTCATTTCAGAAAGCCTCACAAACAAATGCTAATTCTGAAAGACAAGACTCAGCTTCTTAGGGAAGCAATAAATTTATAATAATAATTTAAAACATGCAACTATACTTAAGAAAACCCAGTTGCTACTCTTCTAGTGTTATCAGTGAAAGTGACTGTCCTGTTTGTAGAACTGAGGAGTGAATTTAAAGCATGAGGCTACTTAACATGTAACAGAGATTAATAAACGCTTTTCTGGAGTGTCTTTAAACGATAAAGATTTTGGTTTAAAAAACCCAAACAAACCTTAAACATTCAAAATTTCCAAAGGCAGTTGAGCAACCTACACAATGTAAAGTGCTCTCACATTTGTAATTCACTTTATTAGTGTGCAAACTTTGCAACTGAAAATAGATGTTGCAAAGGTTTGGGTTTTAAAACAAAGACCTAATAAACTTCTTGAGATGGACAGATCAGAATGAGGAGAGAGTAACAGTTGGTGTTCTTTGTGGAGTGTTGCTTCACTTCCAGACCTTATTTAAACTCTCACGCACACACAAGTATGCACTACCCCACCCCGAGTAAAAAACAACACAACAGTGGAGCTTTATTTTCATTTTTTCCAGATGTTTAAAGCCATGGAAAAAAAAAAAATCCACTAATGAATATATAAGGAATGCTTTGCAACTGAATGTTGCTCCTAATGGACAGCTTCTTGAATATAAGGATTTTTATTTTTCTTTTCTCTAGATGGTCACTGTTGTTTGCTTTTTTTAAATAACTTTTTTTTGGACAAGTTATAACTGTTTACCTTCTTGACTAGAGCTGTGTTGTTTTTCCACCTATCCAAAGCTTCCAGTAAGTTCCTCAGTCATTTCAACTGAATACAGAAAAGCGTCTGGTTTCAAAGAGAGGAATTTGCCACAGGAGTTGTTACAGAAAGCATTACCCCTTGGGTTTGTTTATTGACAAGGTTACAGAAATATTTAAAGATCACGTAGTCAGAAGTACAGGAAACATGCCATTAAAGAACATTAGAGGGAAAGTTCATTTAATTAGGGGTTTGGGGCTGGCTGGTTTTTTTTTCTTTTCCCTGAGAAATGTGGCTTTAGGGATTTTTGCAAATACTCTGCATGTGTAAATGGAGAGGCTAGAGGAGAATTTGCCCTCACTGCTAGCTATAGAATGGCTGTTAACGCTTTGAAAATCTGCATTAGCTGTTCATGAAGGTAGATGTTCATAAACCTTAAAAGCAGGCCGATTTGTAAGAAAACTGTTATATTTCATTTGTTGGTAGGCTTCTTAGGCCCCACTGATAAGGATGTCAGGCCCCAGCCCAGCACAGTGCTTGTGTGCCCCATATTTAGGTAGAGCCAAAATTCCCAATGGAATCCGCGTCTGGTTTTAACCATGCATGGATATCCTGTCAGCAGAAGAGAAAGTAACACATCTATTTTTAAGCTAGCTGGAATTCCGAAGGCACAAAGCACCTGGTATCGCTGAGCAGCTTAGGCCAAGGGCGCACCATGATGAGGGCAAGGGAACAGCTTACTAACCTTTGCTGCCGCCTCCTGCCCGGTTTGGGATACTGCCTCTGGGGAGGGCCCGATTCCCCGGGAGTCTGCTTTGGAGTGAAAATAAAAAGCCTCAAATCTGTAATCTTCACGTCGGGTGTGGTGGGGAATTAAAGAGCGGTCGTTGGGGCAGTTTCTCGGTGATCTTCAAGTGTATGTGCTCTTGTATAAAAGCCTGTCTATTCAAAGACTGCAAGTTTAAAACCACTAGCTTCTGACACTGTTAATCCAGCACATTATTTGGCTAACTCATTCCTGGTGTGTCCTGACATCGTACTCTACATTAGGACTGAGTTTTAGTACCAAATTGTAAACATACATGGGAAATAACGGGCTGTAGCTGAGTGAAATGTTTTCTGTTTGAAGTATTACCTCAGCATTAGCTGTCTCTGATGCCATGGCTCACTGGAGCTGTTTCGAACTTTCTTTCAGATTAATTACTTGTCCCTTGCCAGGGCCACACGGGCTCATTCAGTAACAACATTTTCCCATAAGTATTCTTCCTACAGCTGTAATATTGTTTATCATGCCAGAATAGCAAGATTTTTTTTTTTTAATTAACTTTTTTTATTTTGAGCCTCAAAGGAAAGGCGTATGCAGGCTTTGTCCTCCTGTATTATATGCTGGTTTAGCTTCTACAATTTTTGTCGAAGATTTAGTGTCTTCAGTCTTTCATAAATTGAACATTAGGCAGATATTGACCCTCAAATGCAGTATAACCTGGCAGCATCACCCAGAGTTTTGTTTCATTCTTTTCTGTTGTAGGGTATTTGACTCGGGTTCATGAGTCAAAAGTTCCAAGACCTCATTTAAACTTGGGGCAATAACAAGTGAACAATTTTTTTTCTTCTCTTGATAAGATAGAAACATTTTGTGGCATTTGTTGATCTGACAGTATGGAACAGCCCATGTTATCCCATTGGAAACTGTCTAACTTAATACTGTCTGCTGAGCATGAGATTATTCTAATAGGAATCAGGCAATGTATGATCCCTTTTTTTCTTAAATAGACATAGCATTTACATGAATCTCGTCTTTACACCCCCAAAATAGGATTTTTTTTTAATGGCTTCAGAGCAGGTGACTGATGATAATCATGGCATTAGGAAGATCTCTCTGTCTCTAAACAAATAACCCAGTCTTTTCACTTGCCAAGAGAGTGCTTTACTCTATGTGGTGTTGATGTGGACACTTCAATGTGTCCTTTATTTACTGTTAACTAGGAACTGCATTGTTCAGAAATTGTGTATTTTTAGAGAATGATTCTTTGCCTGTGAATAAAAGGAACTTCTGGAGTGTGATGGCCCGGGCACACTCTTGTTGTGAGTTTGGGGCACATTACTGAGAGTGCTCTGTCTGCTCAACATCTCTACAAACTGTATACTTTGCTCTAAGTCTGTCTGTTTCACAGAAAGCATAATGCCTTTTTTTAATAAAAAACCCCTCAACCCTCCCCAAAAAACCCTCTAACAAACCAAACATGCCCCATCCCTACAGTAATTTAATTATTCTTACGTTATGTGAGATTTCAGAACTCATTCCGTACTGTAAATCGCTCTGTGTGTTTGAATAAGCACACTTCTATAAAAAGCGACTTTTAAAAATGCTTTTAATTAGATGAAACATTAAGATGATCTTGAATACGTGCCTGTAAGGCTTAAAATTGCGGTAGTTACCTATTTACTGGTAACACTTAAAAAACCCTAAAACCTAAAGAACATATCCCTGAGATCATTTTGCATGGATATAAGATCCGGCCTGTGACAGATTTCCTTCAAAATGGTTATTTTGATCAATGTCGAATCTTGAAAAGAATTAATTTGTCTTGCTGTGTTGTGTTTTGTGTGGGTTTTGTAACCTCTGAGGAATTACAGGGACAGAACTGGACCATATTTCTGCTTATTTCAAAACAATTTTTTTTTCTTCCTCTAGACCTGAGGAAAGACCAGATCAATTCAGACCTCAACTACAGACCTCATATTAATTTCCCAACAGAATTACATCTGCAGGTACCCAGTCCTCCAGTAAAGAGGTAACTAACGCTACCATTCATCTACTGTGTAATAGGTTGAGAAATACTGAATTCTGTTTGTGATGGTAATTGATATTAAGCATGCAAAAGTTAAAGTATCAAGTCTTTTTAACAAACAATGCTTTTTGTATTTTGCATAATTGGGGAGGGGGCTAAATGTTCTCTGTCTTTAGTTCTAATGTTGTGGGTAGAACCAAATAACTTGCATAACAAACCCTCTTAATAGAGCCAAGGGGGTTTAATATTTTCTCTGTTTCAAATTTATATACTGTGACAGGCAGTGATTAACCAATTAGTGGTTAGTGCAATAAGCCTATAAAGTGTTGAAAAGTTTGGCTGGAAGGAGAGGAAGAAGTACCATCTGTTTAGAAGCTCCTGCTAGATACCTGTTGTTTCTAATTTGAACTGGAAGTTCTCAGTGCCTCCTAATAATGAAGAATCTAAATATAAATTTAGTACCAGAAAGTAACATCTTGTATTTAAAAAGTGGATTTAGCAGGCTGAGTTACATTGAGAGCAGAGATTGTGTTTGAATTAAACTCCTTCAACATTCAGGACTATCTTACCTTATAGGTACTAAATCTCTTGCAGAGACTTTAGGGGCACTTAACATTTCAAATGAAACATTGGAGTACTGTAATATAACTTTTAATCAAATGGCTGTATGTTAAGTAAATCCCCATTATCTAGTCAGTGTGAATACTTCAGCAGTGTTATTGAAGCTGTCTTTGAAAAAATCCTTGGGTGAATGGAGTTTTTTCTTGTTTTATGGATCCTTACATCCTGTGTGGTTTTGTATCGCAGAGTTGAAATGCCTGAGACCAATAGAAAACTCACCCCATCATCGGCTCTGCAGCCAGTTCTTAGAGACATTGTTAAGTCAGAAAGCAGGACGAAGGCCAACGAACAGAATCCTTCAGAGTGGTTTAATCCAGACAAGCTTGAGAAGATGAATGTGTCAGTCTATTGTGCTGATGGCATATCTCACTCCCACCCAGAAAACGTCTGTGGAAGAAAGCTGATCAACAGCGATTTCCACTCCTCTTGCCAGCCACAGTTCCAGCACACAAGAACAGTTGGTTCCAAGGTGGGGTTGTCGCCTTGTGTGCCACAGAACCTGTCAGAAAGGCCTATGGTCCTTCCCCCTCCAGTTGAGCATGCTGGGCACCCACTCCGAAGGGTGGATGCTCTATGGGTGCCTGAAGCAGTGTACCAGAATCTTCCCCCCCCTTTACCACCGAAGAAATATACTCTGAATACTTTGCCAGGATCAGAAAATAACCCAGCAGCTGATGTAAAATCAACAGAAGTGTTGCAAAATAACCCATTAAGGCAAATGGGTACCCCTTTAAAGCCTGCATCAGAAGCAAGCGCATTCCTAAATGAACAACGGCTGAAAGAGCCATTTCAAGGGAATGAACTGTTTGTTCATAACCCGGATTCGCCACCTCACTTACCAGTTAATGACTTCTGGACTGTGTCTGAAAACTTTCTCAAGAAAGGACCCCGTCATGCAGGACCAGATGCTGGCTACATGGATGGAAACGACAGCGTATCCCTAACGACTTACTTCTCAGTAGATAGTTGTATGACAGACACGTACAGGATGAAATACCATCAGAGACCCAAGCTGTATTTTACGGATAGCGGGAGCTTTCGCAAAGAAAAGCATCCTCCATCAGGTGGAGTAGAACTGAATGCTACCTACCATGCTACTCTTGAGCCCAGGCATCTCACAGCTGAGCAAAGGTACAAGGCAAATGCAGAAAGCATACACTGCAGTAGGTAGATCCTTAAAAAAATACCTGGATCCGGCTCTTGCATTTCACATAGTCTGTAAATGGGCACGGCTCTTGAATCTGTGGGCGTGTGATAACTGGGTGACCAGTCGGCTGCACTTTCCTTAGTTACAACTGTCTAAATGAATATGCAAACAGGTGAGAGGAGAAGAGGTGCTAAACATCTGGTTCTTTGATTTGTTACTCCAGTTGCCTTAATGCTTACCTCTGTTACTCAGCTTGTCTTCTACAGTTTCTATTAAAAACGGTCCCGTTGGGTGTGTGTGTCTTCAGCGGTGGGATCAATTAGATGTTACTAATTTTTTAAGAAGATTTAATTAGTTGCAGTTTTTAAAAGTGTTCCTTCAGACTGTGGTCACTACATACTAACAAAAGGGATAAACAAATACATATATAAAGCCGTAAATGTAGTTACTATAGAGCAGTATTTGTCTTGATAAGTAGCAGGAGGTGACATGTTGGGTTTTTTTCAACTGACTTCTCTGAGAGTCTGTGCTTTCACAAACCTTCAAGTGTCTTTAATACAAGTTTACCCAGAGAATTTCTAACTTGTTATTTGAAGAGCCTTAATAATAATAATTCTTTAAAAACTGTTCTGGTTTGCAAGCATTAAGTAAGATTTTTCAAAGGGAATTCAAGTAAAGTGCAGTAACAGACTGTCCAGTCCATGTACCTGCTCTTAGTGTACATTTTCATACACATTTATCAGATTTTTCACCCTATAAGCTATATACTATAACCTATTACACGCATAAGCTACAAACCAATAGAGCAGAATAGGATGCTAATTTTGAAACACAGTTACCATGCAACTATGACAGATCAATTTTGTAAGGTTTTAGATAGATTTACCGCTTCTGTTCTGGTTTATTCTACAGTTGCATGCAGTCAGTGCTGCTATTTATTGAGCTTCCTATCTTTTCTCAGCTTGGCATTTTGAGCAGTGTTTAATGGGGATCAGACATCTGATTTTCTACTGGTGGCTTTTTCCTTTCTCGGAGCAGTCCACCCCATGGATGCTAACGGTCTGCGTCAGGAGGCCAGGCTGACTCAACCTGCAGCCATTCCGACCGCGGTGGCTGAGGGGGCACACAAAGAAGTGGTTCCTCTCTTTCTCTGCTCTACCACTCTGCCCTGCAGTTTGGGCAGCTCTGCCATTTACTGTGTCTTTTCTTAACCTAACTTAATTGTTTCAGTAACAAAGTGGAGGATTGATTTGGCTTTTATTTGGTTAGTTCTCTGCAGTGATTTATCTAGTGAGTCCCACGACCCAGCGAATGCTGGGGAGGAAAGAAGGGTGAGCAGGATTCTGCCCTCCTGGCAGCCGAGTGGAAGGACACACGTCTTTGCAGTGTCAGAGGTAGGGGCTTAGAGTTCTGTTTCGGTCTCACCACCACATTGAACAACATATAATTAACAATTAACATCACCAAAGCCTGACTCAATCAGAAAAGTTTAAATTTTGCCATTATCCATAGTAGCATTAACTGAATGCATCTAAACAGCCGTACCTTTCAGTTGTAAAAATAATACAAGAGTTAAACATGCATAATGAGCACTCCTGCTTTATACTTGCACTTAGAGGCTTTTCTGTGTTTATAAACCTTAGGTGAGTTTTAGTGCTCCAACCAAATGTCAGCGATGGTTTAGCACAATTATTGTTTAAACAGTAGCTTTGGTTATTCTGGGTCAAGGTCAGTTGCTTTTTTTTTTTTTAAAACTACATATAACTTACAGTAGAACTGGAACATGATATATGCAACAAACCCTGTATGTCAGATTAATCTTGTTTCTACCTTGATTGAAATTTGTTGTAGCACTTTGGGGAAAAAAAAAAAGAATTCTAGAATTTGTAGTGCAAATAGTTATGCATGCTTAGGTAAGGCTGCTGGTAAACAGCAACTTTTAAAAAAAAAATCCTCCTTTTGTAAGAAAATCAGTTGAATATAGATAAAGTACCCAGAAAGTGTAAGAATTTGGGAATTGTAATATTTTTGAGAGGTTTCAAAAGCTGTAAATGAAACTTTTCTAGTTTGTCTAGCAACGTTACGTAATATACATAGCCATTTAACTAAAACTGTCTTCTAATACTTATGTAAAAAAAATAGAATTTGTAAATATGTATAATTTGTAAAATGTTTTGCAAAAATCTTGTATTTGAAATGACAGTATTTTTATGTATGAATAGCACAGCAACAACTGTGAATTATGATAGAACACTTATTTTTAAACGTGCATAGCAATGTTCATACTCCTGTACAATGAGCAATACGAATGCCTGTTACTGATACCAATGAATTTGGCTTCCAGTAAGCACAACTGGTAAACTTATTTTTAAAGTAGCTGCAGCAATTTAGATGTACTTCCGTCTCCTTGCTTTGCTTGAAACAATCTTACCAGACAACTTTCTATGTGACCCATGTTTACCAGGTATTTAATTAAATAGCTAATCGAGGCACCTTTGTTTTTATATTTGACTCTGCACTCCATGTATGTATGAACGTAATATTTGCTAACTAATATGTGATAACTTGTTTGAACTTACCTAGGGTGCCTATTTATTTTTTTATAAATGTCTCCTTCTGCCTATAGATTTGTATAAGAGCCTAGATAATTTTTGTAACAGTAAAGACATTAACAAGTCTTGTAATTATTATATTTTTCAGTCCTTAGAATTATGTTCTGCTTGTTCAAACTATCAAGATAAAAATTTAAAATATCTTTTGTCTTCTGTTCTTCTTGTGTTCTACATTTCTTAAAATTCTCCCCCTTCCTCCTTACCAGAAGAGAAATGGAGCAATGTTATGGTGGTTCCCTGATAGGTTGTTCCCTTGAGATTTCCCTGTTGCAGCTGATGCAAACTGAAACAGCTGACCTAGTTCATAGATACCAGCAGTCAAGATCACAAATACTAGTGAGTAAAAGCATCCCAGTTCTCAAAGCACAGTTCTGAACATGAAGGAAGAGCTGTCAAATGATGAAAGAAAAATAAAGGAAAAGAGCCTGTGCCCACTTTTGCATCCCAAATCCTGTTTATCCTGATAGCAACCTGTTTTCATGTAATGTGTTAAGAGACACTGAAGCACTCTTAACTTCAGAGTCTCTGAAGTCTTGTCATTTCATATTTATTCATTTAAAAAAAAAACCCAACCACTCTGACTTGGACCTCTCAGAATGAGAAACTAGTATTCACAAGGAAAAAAGTACTGAAGAAAACTGAACCCCCTTCACCTACAGTTGAAGACTGTCCTCTTCAAAACCTGATCAGGTAAAGAGCCTTCTCTCTCTGCTTTGCTTCCTTGTCTTTCTCCTGAGAACGCAAGAGACTCTTTGATTTACCACTGTTTTGAAAGTCTCACAAGAATGAGACAAATTTTGATGTGGCACATGGGTGTTGAAACCTATTACTTGTTATCAGCATCTACTTACAGGCCTCTACAGAAGGTATATGGAAGAGTACTTTGTGTGTAACCTGCCAGCTGCTCGAGAAGGCTCTTCTCCTAAGCTCACTCCTTGACTGTTTACAGCAAGGCAATGCAAACCTGTTTTATCGAGATGGGTTTTCGACACCGGCACGTTTCAGAAGGCGTAGTAACCAGTGAAGCTTGAATCTCCTGTACACTGTGGTATAAACAAAGGTACAACAGAAAACCAAGCAGCATCAAACCCTTACGATTAACTTTTTAAAGTTAAAGTGCTAGCCAAGTTTCATCTACTGAGTAAAAAGATCAGTTACACAGACTGAAGTTGTAAAAGCTGGAATTTATTCTCAGCCACCTCACAGTCCGTCCTTTCAGCTGGTATTATCCAGCCATTCCAGCTTAACAAACCTTAATGATTACAAAAGCACAGTCAAGCTCTCTTACATGACCTTTAAGGCACAGTGTAGAACACAGAAATAGTATACAGGTAAAAACCTGAACAGTAACACTTGTGATACAGCCAGGGACAAGTTATGATCACAGGTATCTATCTGCCTCTTGCATTCAGGTGCCAGTGGTGTCCCCACACTTATCCTGCATGGCTGGCCCTCCTCTTCAGTGCTTGTTTCATAAGGTGCATCCTGTGATCCGGCAGAGGCTCTGGGGAGAATACAGAAAGTCTGGTTACCTTTGCAGGGCTAGAGAAGCCTTCAGGAGACACAGCAAACGGCAGAGCCGCCTCAAGCCTGCCGTCTGAGCCCAGAACCGACCCCGTGTTTATGCTTCTTGTCAGGCACACCCACCCCCCCGGCTGCTGCCTGCCCGACGTCAGCTTTACGTGTCTCCGGAGGTGGCTGTGCGTCCCAGGCCTCTCGAGGCCGGGCTGCCGAAGGGACGTGCGCGGGAAGCCAGAGCTGCTCCCGGGTGCCCGCAGCCCTTCCGCCAGCACCGCCTCCCCTCAAGCCTGTCCCCGTGGGCTTCGCTGGGCGCCCGGGCCGGGCCCAGGCCGCCCGCTACCCACAGCAGGCGCTCCCCTCCCGTCGCCC
>VZTU01002688.1:54980-80309 GCA_013400835.1 Zapornia atra | reverse complement strand
GCCGCGCCCCGCGGCCGCTGCTCCCGCCCTGCCGCCGCCTCCATGTCCTCGGCGGTCGCGGCACGGCGGCGGCAGCCGCGCAGGCACCCTCTGCTCTTCCGGGTGGGGAGCCAATGAGAGCGGAGCGCACGTACCGCCGCCACGCCCCGCGGCCCGGGCGGGACTGCCCCGCCTGTGTCGCCTCCCGGCGTGCGGCAGGAGGCTGGAGCGCGGCGCAGGGGCCCAGTGAGGGCGGAGAGCCTTCTTCCCCCGCGGCGAGGGGAAGCGGTGCGTGTGGAGGCCCGCCCTGAGCTGGCGACTTTACGCTTCTGCGGCGCTGCCGGTCGCTGCTCCCTGCCCGCCAGCCCCCAGGGCGCTTGGCCAGGTGAGACAGGGGTTGTCAGTCCTGTGAGCCGCGCTGGGGCTAGAGTGGAGAGACACACGCTCGAAGCTCTCCCCGGTAGCGGTGCCGCGGAGGGCAGGTGGTGCCCTGGAAGAAAGTCAAAGACTTATCGGGAAATCCTCTGGTGAGCAGCTCAGGAGTACTGAGAGTACTCTCAGATAAACACTCTGTGCTTGAGGGTGAGGTGGAACTTGTACAGGCTGAACACACCTGGAGAAGCGCACGTAGGGAGCATGTGCTGTGTAAGTGATGAAATGGCGCTGCACAGCCTGATGCCCCAGAACCGACCCCGGTGTGCCACCTACCCGCAGTCCAGCCCCTGCCCTCACTGTGGAAAGGAGCGTGGTGGTTTTCACTGTGTCTGGAAGGGGGTGACTGAAAATGCCCTGTATTAAAACATTTCCTTATTGTAGCAATTAACCCATGTTAGCTTCATATGAGTAGGTAATGCTTGCTGCAGACTGTGGAGCAGATATATCTGACCGGAGTTTAACCTCTCACCAGCACACGCTTCGGGGTAGCTGTTTTCCATAAAAATTCCTATCATTAGAAACAAGGATGAGCTTGAATTTCATGGCAAGTATTGGTTAAGGGTATGTGTGTTGGGTGAGGTGTGTTAGAGATCTGGGCAGGGAACACTGACAGTGCTTCCTCTTAAAGTCTCGTGGCCATCTGTATTGCCTCATTTGAGCCAAAGGAGCCGTGGATTGTAGGTTTCCTCAAAGCAAATGATTTCCCATTAGGTTACAAAGTAATACAATTCTGAAATTGCTGCCTAGGAAACAGGAATCTCCTAGTCAGATTTACTAGGATAAATCATTGTTGTAGTTCTGTGTGGCTGGGTTCTGGTGGAGAAGGGGGGCTGCAGATGTGGCTTCTGTAAGAAGCAGCCAGAAGCTCTCTGCAGGCCCCACAGAGCAAACACCAGCTGGCTCAAGGCTGGAGTCATTGCTGACCAAGGCCGAGCCCATCAGCGATGGTCACAGCACCTCTGGGAATCACAATGAGGAGAAAAAAACCTCACAAGCAGCTGCATTTTGCCCCCAGAGAGGGGAGTGAGAAACTCTGCAGACACCAAGGCCAGTGAAGGAGGAGGGGGCCCATGGAGAAGACCATGATGAAGCAGGCTGTCTCCCTGCAGCCCATGGATGATGACAGGGAGCAGAGATCCCATCTACAGCCTGTAGAGAACCCCACACCGGAATGTGTGGAGACACCTGAAGGAGGCTGTGACCCTGTGGGAAGCCAGTGTTGGAGCAAGCTCCTGGCAGTGAAACCTGCAGCTTGTGGAGAGACCGACCCATATCAGAGGTTTGCTGGGGGACTTGTGACTCTGGGGGGACCAGGCTGGAGCAGTCTGAGCTTTGAAGGTTGGCACCCCATAGCAGTGACTCACGCCAAGGCAGCTGGTGAGGAGCTGAAGCCCTGTGGGAAAGGACTCACGTTGGAGAAGTTTGTGGAGGACTGTCTCCTGTGGGTGGGACCCCATGGTGCAGCAGGGGAAGGGGGTGAGGAATGCACCCCCACTCTGGCCAAGAAGGAAAACAGCTCTCGAGGAACCAACCGAAATCCCCAGTCCCTGCCCCTCCCTGTGCCACAATGGGGGGAAGAAGGGAGCAAAATCATGGCTAAAGTGAAGTCTGCTGAGAAGGGAGGGGTGGGGGGAGGCGCTTTAAGATCTGGCTGCACTTCTCATCCCCCGACTCTGGTGTCACTGGCTGTGCAGGGCAGGGTCATCAATTAGAGAGTTTCTTTCCTTTATTCTGTGCTGAGTCTGTTCTGCCTGTGATGCTGATTGTGGGATGATCTCTCCGTGGCCTTATCTCCACTCCTCAGCCTCTCAATATATATTTTCTTCCCTTTTCCGCTGAACAGGGGAGTGACAGAGCGGCTTTGGTGGGTGTCTGGCCTCCAGCCAGGGTCAAAACACCACAGTCATTCACATGCTAGCATAATGATCTCATTTGTTAGTTTATGAAGCTGTACCACTCTCTTCCATCTCTTTAATTGATGAACTTAGCTCAAGTATGGGAGATTGAGTTTTTTAAATTTCCTTAATTTTTAAGTAGAGCATCTGACCACATCTCTCTGCAGTATTTGGAGTCGTTTAATAATTTGGAGGTCTTTTTTTTTTTAAATAAATAATTACTAGATTATTTTTCAATTTGTGTGTAATCCAGAAGTAACTAAAATAATTTCACAAATACTTGATGAAAAAAAACCAAACCACCCCACTGGTTATTGTAGCCAACTGGTCTAACTAATCTGGTAACCTAGATCAAAATAACCACAGATCAGGGTGTTCCTGGGCTGGCTGTGGCAGAGAGGAGTGCATTGATACCAGGCATGGGCTGGAGTTTGACTGAACTAGAAAAGTGCCAGGCTTAAAGAGTCGGCATACGCTTGAGAGAACACATCTAGAAACTTAATACAGCTTCCATTCCAGGCATTAAAGTTGTCAAAAGAACTACAGCTGCATTCTCAATTTGCTGAAACCTTTGACATATAGTAGTTAAGATACTTTTATGCAGTTCAGAAGCAATAATGGCATGCAGCTGATAACAAAGGGCAAGCTATAGTAGCAATTAGATGGTTAGGGCTCCTGTCTCAGGGTTTGGTTGGCTTTTTCGGTTCACATCGCTTAACTGAAAGAGTCTCTCCCATAGGTTATTGCAAGTCATTATTCTCTCTCTCTCTTCCAGACTTTAGTATCTAAATGAGATAGCCTAGAGATAGACAGAATTTTGCAATAGTGTTGTTTCCATGGTTTAGGGTGTTTGTGAGTTTGGGTTTTTGTTCCTCGTGCTTTTGCTTGTCAGTTTTCAGCCTGAGAATCCATCGAGTCTTTAGAATAGTATTCTTCTCACTGAGATGATGTGGTGTATCTATCCACTGAATATATAACAAATACCTACGGTGGAGGTTGCCTGCAATCAATACCTGGAGAAGGAAATCCCAAGCTATTCCTGAAGAAGCGTGATCCGTCCCACTAACACCAGCGCTCTTTGCGCCACCAGAGCATTTTGGCAGTAGAGGGAGCTATGAGACACTGAAGACCACAAAAATATAGGCTAGGAGAGGATTCAGTTGTAAAAATACCTGAAGGAAAGATGGTTTTCAGTTTTCCTCATTTATGGTGAGAGGAAGACAGTCAGGGAGAGACAGGAAACCAGGGGAGTAAATTTTGTGGGGTATTTTAAAAAACCCTGTTAATATCAGAATGTAAATGTACCTGTTCAGAAATGACATTTGAAATTGGATCTGCAACAATGTGAATAAGCACAGGGCAGAAGATGATTAGCTGTTAACCATCATCAGGGAATCCTGTGATGCAGTGCTGTGAGACCTGGCAGATACGCTGCCTGGAGGGGTGGTTTCACCGCAACCCTGAAGAAACAAGAGTAGCTCAGGGGGGGTGAAAGGAGCGTTTACAGTCTGGACAGCTTCAGCTGAATGTGGTGCATCTTTGTCACCCATCAGAAACACCAGCGTTTGAAGTCAACCTATTCTGCAATTGTTCTTTATCTTATTAAGATACCTTCTATATTTTTAACATGTCCTGAAAGAAGCTCACTCACAGCCTGCTGTAATACTCCTCCTGGCACAGAATGATTTGAGCCCCTGATAATTTGGCACGACTCAAAATCTTCATCTTTTAGAAACAAATCCAACAAGATTATTTTATGTGAGATATCTGTGCAGTATCAGTACGTGCCATATATTATTCCTCGTGATAGCAAGGGGTCAACGTAATATCATCTAGGTCCTCCCAGTGAGCTGTGTTATCACACCATACTTTATTCCATATTTATATTTGCACAGAACAGTCTCAGAGACTTGGGTGCTGTCAGGTGGTAAGGGGGCCAAGTTGCCATTTGACAACCAGTGCAAAAAAACTAAGTTCAGCTTCTAGAAAATAGTTTCTTCAGCCTTTTTCCAGTATGGCTGCACTCAGGTAGGACTTGGTACAAATGACAGTGTAGCATTTATATCAAATTGTAACTGGAGTTTATTCAAGGCAAAACAGTAAACATAAGGAACTAGCCTTTGTTTTCATCAGGCCTAAGTAATTGCACCTTAGGAAGGGCTGTGAGGCGACAGAAGGAGAGTAAAGCCCCAGGATATGTAGAAAAAATGGTCTTTTTTTCATTGGTGCTTGGTTCTGGCAGCATTCTGGGTGACTTACTCCCTCTTGAAGATTCTCTTGGCTTCAACTCCTTCATATACATAGGTCTGTTAAGGAAGGAAGAAGAAAAATGAGTGGCTATTGTCGAGGTTCATTCCCGAGATGTCACTGATTGTCGATAGCCATTTAACCGGTGGCGGCTGGTGGCGGTGTGCAGGCTCTGAGGGCGGCATGGGGAAGGCGGCCTGTGGTCAGCAGGCAAACCCTCTCTTTGCAAACGTTTAAGCCGCCGCGGGGCAGCTCCTGTGGGCTTCGGATAAGCCGCGGGGTGCTGAAGGGCCGGGTTCCCAGCACCGCCAGGCTGCAGGGCTCAGCCACATGGCCGCTTGTGTTAGGAGCCTGAGGAAGCGCCGAAGGGTTGCGCTCTGTGTTCGTGACAGCTCAGGTCTCGCCCCTCTCCGTAAGGTGGCTGTTCTCATCATTTCACAGAGTTGTAGGGGTTGGAAGGGACCTCAAGAGATCATCGAGGCCAACCCCCAATTCACTCTGTTAAAAAGCTTGTGACCCAGTAGCAGAGAGGGTCTTACAGCATCACAGTTCAGTCTCTGGCTTTGCTGCAGACCGGTGAAACGTTTCCTTGTTGTTTCAGGCTTACCCCTCTGTGCCAGCATCATCTGCCCCTAACCCAAGCATCCTTCTGAAAGGGCATTTATTACCCACTGACAGCATTGCCCTGTAGTGAGCCCCCGTGGTAAGGCTTCTACAAGGCAGACCCGTGGAAAAGGGCCTTCGTTTAGAACACATCCATATACTGTGTATACATCTAACTCTCTCTATAAATCTTCCCTATACAGCTTGTATTGACAGGCTCCAGAATGCACTGATAGGATACAGTTCACAGGGGTAGGAGAACGTAAAACAGATTGTGAGTTTCATTTTAAATTTTTAAGTGTTGATAGATTACTCAGCTGGAGAATTTTAACTAACGATGAATGAGGTTATCTGGCTGGAAGAAAATATCTCCTACTTTCAGATCAGCTTTTAAAATTCTATCAGTTCATTATATTTTAAGGCTTTATGTGACTCCTTAACTCACCTGAACAAGTTCATCACCTACGATTTCTCTGTACGCTGTCAGTACTTTCCCATTATCTTTCCTAGTAAATGTTCCTACAAGTTTATTTCCTTCCATGTTCCAAGCACCCTGTAATGGGAAACAAACAGATATTTTGCAATAGATGTAATACCAGTTGGATTTAAAGACTGTGGGAATGCTTAAAAGTGAGAAGAGATTTTAAAAAAGGGTAATAAAGGTTTTTTGGACATCAATGGAAAGGCTGTAAGAATAAAATTTGAATAAGATTGCCAGTTTATTTAATTATGTAATGGTCCAGCTAGATTTTGGGGGGTTTTTAGTGCCCAGTACACCTTATTTTAGTTTATTTTATCAAAAGTTTCTTACAAATACCCATTCTACACTCTAGGTGGTGCATTTGAGCATTTTAAGAAGTGAAACTGGAATCCCCTGGATTCCATGTGAAGCCTGCTGCATAATCTGGGTGTTGAGCGCTCCGTGGAACCCCGAGCTTCACAGTACAGTGCTGAACCCTTAGCAGTTAAGACTAACTTGTGTTTTTGTATAGGAGCTGCATGCGTTCCTGAACAGCACACTTAAAGTTAAAAACCAGGAAGACAAATCATTCCTCTTGAAACTACTTCATAACCATTTAATCTATATGTAATTATATAAAAAGTCTCTTACAGTAAGTTCAGTCCCATCAGCCAGACTGTATTCAAAATTGCTTCCCAGGGTGAATTCAATTTCGATGGTACGGAAGTTGCTTGATTCTTTGACAGTAAATTTGTTTCCATCCTGCTGAATGGTGATCTTCAGATTATCGTGGGCTCCTAGCTTCCTTTTCATTATATTAACACCTATAAAAATCAATTAACAGTGATCAGAAATAAAAGTCATAGAGCATTATAGCTGTCTCTCTTCAGTGACTTCTGCATCATCAAGTGAGTTTATTCCAGCATTATAACATTTTTTTTTTTTTATTCCTGAGTTTTTGTTATGTGAGGCCATATTTACCAGTGCAGGTATAATACAAACCACTATCCAACTGGAATGGTGATGTTTGTATCCATATAATACCTAGTTAGTACGAACTTAACATATCAGCATGCTGCAATTATGTGAACTGTGTTTCTATAAAATTGAGGAAGGTGGATTTCCTCCCTATGCGATTTTCAAACTAGTTTAATGTTATCAAAATAATACTCCTGCTGTGGAATTCTGCTTCAAGTTCATCATTCAAACTCTCTGAGCCTTTACCTCAAATGTAGACCCAGAGATTCTTGAGGTGAAATACATCTGCAGGAATTAGTGAAGTTGCTTAAGATGAACATCATAAAATGAAAATCAGAGCACTTCTCAGTGTCTTCCCCCTCCGCTCCCCCAGTCTTTGACAATAAATGCAGTACACTGTGCAAGGGCAGAGCAGCAAAGAGCACAAGGACACGCTAGCCAGAAGGTGTTAGCTCAAGTCTGTATTCATCCACAGAAGTAGTATTCTTGAAGAAGGCATTGGAAGAGTAAGACTTACCCATCGCCTCCATGAACTTCTCATAGTTCTCATTTTTTTCTACTTTCCAGGTACCGTTAAATGCCATTTTTCCCTCTGGAGAAGGACTCCTCTGAAGTAGCAGGTCTTTGCAAAGAGAATTTATGTACTGGCTTATCTTGAAAGCAATTTACAGGATGATGTGGCCGACTAAAGCTCAACTGACGTACTGATTGTTTCAAGGAGAAGTTTACTGTAGTTCGATCAAATTTCCAACCATGACCACACTGCTTGCTGAATCTCTCCCTTATTGCCCCCAAATCTTGACAGTATCTTTATTGCTTATTGTAATAAAGAATTGCTAATCCAATCGCCGTATTTGAGTTGTAGTAAAATCAGCTATCTAGTGAAAGCAATAATTAGAAAAGCAAATTTCTCGATGTTTCCTATCTCAGTTTTATCTTCATGCTCATGGGACAGCCTTATGCAACTGAAATCCCTACTTTGTCTCTTAGAATTTGGTAGAGATCTGTTCTGCTCAACGTAGTGAGCATGGGACAGAGGATTTACTGCATGTCTGCTGACTGTTTCAGAAACGATCCACCTGCTACTTGTCTAATACTGAGCAATGAAAGTTGGGATGATACTCTGTACTCATTGCTTACTCTATGGTTTAAATTCTGAGCATTTCTACAAATTTTGTTTCTTATAACACCTTCTGTGAATGCCATGTGCATCTAACCCATCCCTACAGCAGAAAAAAAATTGTGAAACTAAGTGAATTTACCTGATGTGGTGGATTTGCACAGGTCCCAGGTTTTGTCAGTTGAGGGGTAATGCAGAACAGGAGTCATAGAATCATACAATCATAGAATCATGGAATGGCCTGGGTTGGAAGGGACCCCAAGGATCATAGAGCTCCAACCCCCCTGCCACAGGCAGGGACACCAACCTCCAGGCCTGGATCTACACAAGGTTGCCCAGGGCCCCATCCAACCTGGCCTTGAACACCCCCAGGGACGGGGTATCCACCCCCTCTCTGGGCAGCCTGTTCCAGCCCCTCACCACTCTCTCTGTAAAGAACTTCCCCCTAAGATCTAATCTAAACCTTCCCTCCTTTAGCTTCAATCCATTCCCCCTTGTCCTGCCATCGTCTATCCTTTTAAAAAGTTGAATCCCCTCCTGCTTATAAGCTCCCTTCAGGGACTGGAAGGCTGCAATGAGGTCGCCCCGCAGCCTTCTCAGTCTTCCCTGACTTAGCTGCTTCTTCCCCCACTCCCCTTCCCCTCTAATTGGTGCTACTTGAGGCTGAGCAGAACTATCGACCCAGCTTTTGTCGTTATCAGGTTTAGAGTTACTCTGTTCACATGGTTGGTATCAGCTTTGCTCTCTGTTAGCTTTGAAATGTAACTGTAAATCCTGAACGTCAAATTGGATTTTGCTTAGCACACAGGTGAGCAGTTGTGCTCTACTTACCCAATTTCAACAGGGTCTCATGTTATCATAATCTTGTACATCCATGGATTGCAGCCTGGAACTAAAATTTTACCGTGAGTAACTATAAATTTACAACTTTGCTAGAGATACCAGAATAGTGTGGCTTTTCTCTCCAGTCAGGTTCCTTTTGAAGCCAGTAGTAATCTAGCTAACAGACTGGAGAGGAAAAATAGCTCAACAAGTACTTCCCACTTGATGGAAAGAAAAGAAGAAAGGATGTAGGTTCATATTATTGGAGGTGATGTAGGGAAAAGTGCCATACCTGCAGCCAAACCAGGGTGCTAGAAGGGGACCATCACAGAATCACTGAGTTGTAGGGGTTGGAAGGGACCTCAAGAGATCACCAAGTCCAACCCCCAACCATGCATACGTTTCATTTCCCTTTGGTCTTTTGAAAGATGGCATGTGATGCAAGCTAGCCTGCTGTAGCTGTGAACGCCGCATGTTCCAACTACAACTATTCCAGTTCAAGAAGACTCTCCCAGCAGTAACTTGCAGAGGTTCTCTCAGATCTGCCAACAGAGCTCCTTCTAGGAGCATTTCCTAATTAATTTCATTTGAAGTGAGCCACCTCCTCTTGCACAGCAGATGTTTCAAACCTGTTCGCCTTCCCCTAAGCCATGGTGTTCCACCTTAGAAATGCCTTTTCTTCTCTGTGGATCGGAAGAAACAGAGCCTGCCACTCTTCCTGCACTAGCTACCCATTCTTTCCTCTTCCTACCTCTTGTTTTCCTGTCCTGCAGGTTGAAGAAGGAAGGTGGTTCAGTTTGTTATTCTTAATGTCAGTGAGGGAAGAACCTCACGGTATCTATTTAACACCATCATTTCTATCTGATGATGTAGCTTCTACATGCGGGTTTTTATTGCCTTGATTTACATAAAAGTTCTAAAATAAAATTTGCAAAGAAGTAGGCATCGTTTTGTTAGGAAAAAAATCCTGCCTCTGTATAAATACTAGAATTCCAGAATCACGGTCTTTTGTGAAGGACAGAATGGAAGTACTGAGTCTCACTGTGAACTGGAGCATTGTCAGGTACAGGAAGACATCTGACATAGGGAAATACGGCACTTGACATAGGGAAATAGGGACCTGCGAGCTCCTGTAATTGCAACTGGGTAAAAATCAGCTGGCTGTAAAATCAGAGATGAGTAGTTGTGTTAGCGTGGGGCTGAATCCAAACTCAGTGTGTCAAAGTGTCATAGCCCATGCCCAGTGCTGCGCTAATCCTGGATGGCCATCTCCCTCTTCAGCCAGCTCAGAACATGGGCAGCATAAGTTTGTATTTGAGCCAGTTTATCTCTTTTTATCGCACTGGAGTGTATCTTGACCTTTGTCGTTATCACTGTCAATCTTATTATTTATTTAGTATATATGCATAAACAAAAATACCTGGTGCCTGGTTATAGTACATCCAATTTACTGTTCCTTAATATTAACTCTTTACAGTCTTGTCGGAAGGGTTCTTTCTGACAGTGGTGTAGTGCAACTTTTGAATCACTTCTGTTGTATCCAGTAGGAAACTGAGGCCTGAAATGATGGGAATCATTCACATGATTTCAAGTGTGTATGAAATCTAACAAATAGGAAGGGACCTTTTATTCTGAGCATTTCAACAGAGCTTTTCTACTTTTTTCGGTGAGTTCTGCATTCCCCCCAAAAACCTGTGGATGTATTTAATTTAGGAAATGTTAAGGTATCTGAAGTAGCATTTATATATTTAAACAAAAATACAGATTATTCTCTTAATTTGAATGCAGTCCATCTTCTCAACCTCTGAAAAAATAACCAAGAGTAGTGACATTCTGCAGGTTAAGTATGAATTTCTACATCAAACTTACTTCAGCAGTTTTTCTGAACCTTAAAAAGTGGGGAGGGTCTTCTGGAGCAAGTCCTCTGCTAACAGAAAGATCTCTCAGATGCGCTTTTCCAGTCAGTTGTCTCACAACTTGCCTTTCCCCCCCACCTTGTGGTTCTTTGGTCTCCCTCAGAAATGAGGCTACACAGCCAGCTCCAAAACTTTTCACCACGGGAGCAGTGAGTAGCTGGGTCATGAATTTCAGATCGAAGCTTGTTGGCCCATTTCTGTCCCGTTTTTCCCTTCCTTAACGTTTCTTTTCACTGGACATGAATCCTTCAGATCCGGTTCAGATCAGCCCCGCAGGTCTGTCTGTTAAGTAAGAATCTTCAGCGGTGGTCAATATAATTCAATAATAATATTCAATATCATGAATTTCATCATGTCTCCACGTTGGTGGAGCACTGGCAGCATAAGGAACTGCGCTCTGAGGGCTGTTGGGATGTCGGTGCTAACACAAGTAGCTGTCTTTACTTAGGACCGTTAACACACTAAAATCTGACTTCAGTTTGTGATATATGTCCCTCTGATTCGTGTTACTATGGAATAATGTTGGGGGTGCATAATGACAGACCCTTGTATGGTCATGGGCCTGGGAGGGACAGTTTGAGATTTTGCACGTCCTGAATTAAGTTTGTTGATGAAGGACGGGTAAATCGTCGCGTAAAGGACCACAATGTAGCACATGTGTGCATTGTGATACTCCTGCGGATACAACTTGTCTCTGAAAGGAAGGCGATCAGCCAGCAGAAGAGGGAGACTCCTCGACCCTGCGGAACCAGCTGCCCGACCATCAGCAAGACAAAAGATACAGGACCTGACCAGCACTCCAGCATGTCATCTTAAAATGTATATGGTTATGTCTTGTTGGGAAGGGGGGGGGTTGTCATGCACTCCAGCATGTCAGTTTAAGCCGATGGGCTGTGTTATCCCTGAAAAGTATATAAGCCAGGGACTGGAACTGTTCGGGGTGCGTCTTGGTGGGGCGGAGGCTCCCGGCGCACCCAGTGCTGACCGTGCCCCCCAGCACCGTTTGCTGCCTTTTATTCGTTTAATAAATTGTTCAATTTGGTTAAAATCCTGTTTGGGACCAAGTAATTTATAACAAGTTTTCTGACATGTACTAGAATTGTACAGTACACACTTTATTCAGAGTTCTTCTGTGTTCCTATAAAAGCTGAGTTTCATTCTAAAACCATAGTTAGATGGTTTTTTTAATGTTAGAATATCCCACTGCCTTTTTCCCCTCTTCTGTCTACCCCTTCCTTGTGTGCTTTTCAAAATGACAATTTTGGCTTAGATAGTGCGCTGAAAAAAACTTGCATGGTTGCATGAAAGTCGTGAAAGCTAAGGGTGTGTATTCTTGGCTTCGTGGCTTCCTTCAACGTGCCAGCTTCAGAACACTAAAAATAGACAAACTTTGAAGTTTGATCTTTACCTGAGGTGGATGGAAATAAATTATTAACTTATATGGTCGTGCCAATCTCCTCATGCCACTCTGTGATAGTCACACCAAGCTGTATTACGATGGTTCCAAAGATCAGGGTGACAAAAATGCTTTTGCAGTGGCTTATATTTGTCTATCCTATTTATTGTTTGGTGTCTCTTCAAGTTGCTCTGCCTAAAACTTAGCTTTCCCAGGTGGTAATAATGGCTTGGTGCCAGCATAAACATCATAAACATATCAATAACATTACATATATACATATAGAGATTAATCCTTGTTAAAACCTGTGCAGGTTAGCTGGTTTCTGTCACGTGGTTGTGAACTGATTTGTCAACGTTTATGCACATTTTCTACTGCATGATTCTCCTCTATGTCTCAGGACTTGAATCATTTAAGTGCCCAGGATCCCATACTGTGAGGTTTTAGTAAGCATTTAAACGACAATACTCAAATGTACATTCATATGGTAAATAGGTAATTCTGTGCCTGTAAAGCAAACGTTAGGGTAACTATGGGTGGCCTTGCAACGAGGAGTTCAGTGGAGCCTACCTAATGCCATCTCTTGGATAAACCATTTCAAAGTAAGTACATCAATGGGATGTCACACCGCAGCAGGATTAGACTGTAGGTCCATCTAGCTAGATTTTGTCATGCTCCAGCTGCCAGTTTTCTAAGTTTCTGGTTTTATTCTCATTCAAGGAGAATCTCCTGGATGCTGCTACTATGCAATCTGTTCAACACAAGATTCAGCATTCAAGATTTGGAGATGACTAAGAAATTTCCAGTGAGTATAGATCCCTTTGTCCCATGACATAATAGTGGGCTGTGGATTTTAAGTGTCTGTATGTGCTCCTGTTTGGTTTCTGTGTAATGGCTCTGATCCATAAAAGTGCTGCATGTTTTTCGGAACAGTTTATTGGAGAGAACTGAAGTGCATGAGCTAGTAAGTTCCATGTTAAAAAAATCTAGAAGCAAAATGCAGGATTTTCTCAAGGCAGTAATGATTGGCATTTTTTTCATCTGTTACTGCATGCCAAAATCAATCTAGGATTACCTAGAACAGTAGCATCTAGCCTAGTGTCAAGAAAAGAGAGTGACAGTGAACAATTGCATTAAAAATTAGTGTGCTTTTCCAGTAAAGGTTCTATGAATCTCTGAGTATTAGTGCTCTTTGTCTTTCCTCACATAGAGACTGCTATTTATAGGGCTTTGTGTTGGGCTTATCTAAAGTATTGAAATATTTATCTTAATACTCTTTTCCTCTATTTTCCAGGCAAATACTTAGTAGCAGGCCAGTTGAGGGAAGTAGTTTCTTTTTGCTCAGAGTATGAAATGTGATCAAATGGTGGGATTGAGTTGTAGTCCAGTGAGCTAACAATGTACACCGTTGGAAGTCTGGATCAGTCTTTTTCTATTTCTCCAGAATTTGAACTGGATTTCTAGTTCACTTCAACATAGCTATTTGCTGATCATACACTTCTGCTCTAGATTATAATATAGCTCCAAACTCCACCAAAGATTATTGTGATTATCTGGACTGGTGACTTGAATCTAATCGTCTCATCTGTAAAAGAGTGAGCTTAAGAGTTCTTTTGAGCTCAGCATATAATGGCAAGAGAGCGCCCTGTATGACTCAGACATTTAAATATTTGTATATCCAAAAGGAAAAGATGGCTTCAAGACAAAACCAATCTTTTCTTAATGTAACAGAACAGACACATAGAACCTGGTTCCATTTCCAGCTCAGAAATGGACTTTGTATGTAACCTTGACCAAATTAACCCTCCTACTTACCTGTAAAATGAACTTCCCTTCCATTAAAAAGCCATATATAACAAAAATTAATCTGCCAGTGATTTGATTAACTTCTACAAAAAAGGATTCTGGAGGCATGTCTATCTGTGAATGTATCATGTGTAAAATAAAGGTAGGCTTTAACCATGGATTTCACTCCTAGGTTTTGCTCAAGATCTTTTGTTAAACGAGAGAAACCTGTGTGAAGTGTAAAAACAAATTTCTGTGTTAAATAATAACGGGAGGAAATCGTGCAGCCAGGTATTCCAGGATATTCTGAACAGAAAAAACCTCTGTGCTCATAGCTTGTGATATATTTTGCTTAAAATTGAAGTTCTGAAGTTCTAAACTTCTGTATGTCCTAAGGAACGCTCCTCTCCCCTGAGGGGGTGAAAAGCTCAGTGGCTGTGTGCTGCCATAAATTTGGATCTGAAAGCTTACTGCCGTAAGATGCTCCCGCGGGGTGAGGTTTCGCAGGGAGGGGATGGGTATGTCAGCCGTCGCTGTCACCGCTGCGGCTAAACATAGGGCTGGAGGAAGGAGCTGTTGTCTTTCCCATTCGTTAAGAAGTCATCACAGTTGTGCAAGGCGTGAGCTACGGAGGGGAGTACTCCTTTTCACCTCTGCAGTGGAAATGCCCTCCTTCTTTTCTGGGCTGTGTAAGGAACGTGTTCCGGCACTCGTGTTGGAAACCACGCCGCTTCCGAGAAGGGAATGCCAGCGTGCGGGAGGCCAGCTTAGTCCTCACTGAGCAGAGGCATGACTAGGGTGGCCAGTGGGCTGGAAAGATCGCCGGCCCAGCAGCAAACGGGTACCTGATCTATGTAGATAGACGTGGCCAGTTGTTCAGTAGCACTCATAAATGGCAGCCGGTTCAAGCAAACAGTGCTTGTGCTTTGTGATGAACTAAGTCTGGCCCTTCATAGCTTTTTCAATGAAGGTGTTGTTTGTCAGGGATGTGCATACTTTTTGGTTTTGCCTAGAGCTAAAAAAAGTCGAGCCAGAAATGTTGCTGGGGAGAACCTAATAGGCAAAGAACAGAAATTGCCAAGAAGCCTGTTCAACTAGAATTACTTCTAGGATCAGCAGTTTGCCTATGATGAGGCTTTTGTTGTCAGAAGGAATTTTTTCACAGTTTTGTTTGATGTCACTGGGTTGACTGTTTCCATCTCTCCTAGATGCTACCCCAGGAATCGATATTTGGGGGCAGAGGTTAAGGATGGGTCTGTGTAACAGTTCTGTTTGCCGGTTCTACTTGTCCAAGAACTAAGCTGGTGTCTGACAGCTCCCAGTGAGCGTAGCTGCAGTGCTCTCTAGCGGTTCGTAGCAGTGTACTGGTTTTTTTCTGCTTTGATAGAGAAATACTTTACCACTGGCTAGTCTCAGTAGCGTGTATGTTTTAAGTATTTTGATATTAATAGTGAGGTTTTTCTCTTCAGGGTTGCTAGGACCTAGAGAAGTTATTCTAAAATACAAATTTACAGAAGCAATTATTTGAATCAGGGCACAATGAAGTAAGTTAATTAACAAACAGTAAAATTTGACAGTGCCCTTTTTATCTTAAAAAGCATGAAAACAGTATGGAGAGAAGAAGGAGGAAATAAGTAATAAGTAGAGGTCTGGCCATAGAAAATAACCTGACTTTATATGCTCTCTCAGCTGTAAGCAGGGCTAATGATTCTCTTAAGTAACATAACTAAGTTTACTAAGTAGTCACAGGACAGAAGCAAGCAAGGACACATAACATTCAGAAGTCTTTAATACTGCTTAAAGGCAAAACATAATATACAGAGTAACCCTCTTAACCTAGTACAAAAATACTGTGCCCAGAAACTATATATTTGTTCAAATATTTTTAAAAGATAAAAGAATACAAATGGACAAACTCAGTGGCTAGTGACTGTGGTTAAGATTTTTATTAAACTATAATAGAAATGTATATTAAAACTATTTACAGTGCATTTCACACTACATTCTTTAAGAGACACATGCAGGTGTCTGCCACGTAGAGGGCTCAAATTCTAACTTTGGTTACATCTACACAGCACCTCAGGCATCAGCAGGAATAGCTGAATACAGCACGGAGGAGGTGAGGCAGGTGTTACCAAGGGTAAGAGTTTGGTCCCTCTGTACAGCTAAAAAAAAGGTGGATTTGACCCATTCTTTCATTTTCTGTACAGCTCAATCCAACTCCTACTGAGGTAAATGGGAATCATAGAATTGACTTCAGATGGGCATTTAAGCATGCCTCAGGCCCTGGCATGACAAGCTCATGCTGTGAAAGTTAGTGGAAACTAGCTATTACATAGCATTGTCACATAAATACACATTTATAATCAGTGGTACTTAGATATGAGTTTCTCTATGGAAACAAACTTCTTTATGTGGAAAATAAACTTTCCCATGCAATTTCCATTCATCTAGCAACGACAAAGACAAAATATCTTCTTGTCACAATTTGCTGTATTTAGCAAGTGTCACCAGGCCAGATCCTGTGATGTTTCTTGTTCTTGTGAAGGTCAAAACCAAAAAATCAAGCCTTCATTATTTAGCATACTCTGGCCAAACTAGAATTTTTATTCAAGCTCCAGTGTTCAAGCTTCCCTTTCAAATTAGTGCAAGTCCCTGAAGAAGTACAGCAGGGAGCTGTGAAATAAAGCTGAAACCTTGTGGAATGTAAGCTGCATGTGATTTGACATGAAGAAGAAACTACAGCATCACAGAGACAAGACTCCTAACTAAAGCTAATGTATAAATTTTCCTGAAATACCAGGTGTCCATAAAACCTTTAAAAATGGATGGATTTATTATGAGTGAGGCATTTTTTCCATCCAAACTCTCTGCTGTCTTCTCATGCATAACTGCAAGGGGCACCAGCCGGATCACTTGGGAAACATCACCTAATTTTAAGGAGCTTTCATAATCTTTCTGTATAATGGGTTGGAAACTCAGTTACAGAGTCATTCTGAAAAAGCTTACGTTAGGAATTAGTCAGTTCTTGCCACTGCCAGATAAAATGAATTGGAGTTAAGTTTATCTTCACATGCACACAACCGTCAGTGGGTGATGCATAAAATTCCTTCAGTCCCCTCTTCTTCAGAACCCCTTTCTGAGGAGGGTTCATAATCCCTTCAGAACCCTCTTATGAAGAGAGTTCAGCCGGTCATCAATGGAATGGGTTATTCACTTCTTTACTAGCCCACTTGTTTTCTGTGAAGATATGAGAGTGATCTGCTGCTAACTTTAAAATACTAATTAAAAAATCAATGCCATCTCTAAAATCGACCTCACATTGTTTTCCCTTCTTTTATTGAATGAGATAATAGAAAGTCTAGACATTCTACAGCTAATACTGGATATGTGACTAACTTGCTGGAAAGAAATATTACTTACAGCTTAAGAGCCTCACTGTTATTTTTAATTAGAAGAGACAGGGTTAATCAGTAATTTGGTGTTATGTTAGTATCTATGACAATCCTTTTCAGAAGAGAAACAAAACCAGAAATAAAAGTGTACTTTAAGCCTTAAAATGTCTTGTGGAGTGACTTTAAAATATGTCCATGTCTGAGAACAAGCAGGATACATCTTAGATGGCTTCACTGAGACAAGTATTAAAAATGAGCGCAACATATTCCATACCCAAAGACTTAAATATCAAAGCGCACAACGGCTGCAATGGACTTTAGACTGAAGTGGTAACCTCAAACTCAGTTTGTTTCTTGTATAATCCACACTGATTGCTTATACCAGACAAAACTAAGTTGAGGAGAATATGCTTGAGACCTGATTAAATTAATTAGATACACAACTGGTAATGAAATTAATGGCAGCTGCATCGCTATAATCCACTCTCTGGGTGTGAAAATGTTGAATTCTGAAGGTGATGAATTTCAGGCAGAAAACAGCATGGCTTTTTTTCCTGTTGCCACTTATCTACATTATGAAAGGAATGAGCAATTTCCACAAACAGATCGTACGAGGCCATGGCAAAAAAACCCCCATCACGCTGACTGTATAAACAATTTGATCACCCTCTGAAATGTCACAATGTACTTTTGAAGTTCTTAAGCCAGGAGTTTAAAAGGTTAGGTTTTTTAGGAATATATACAGATATAGGTGTATTATGACATTTAAATGGTTTATTTATTAGGAACTGTATTTCTATGTACGTTCCAATCTTTGTAGTGGAAGAGATTCTGTGGGCTAAATGTGTACAGAGCTGTAGTTAAATACATGCATGTACTGTATAACTGTGCTCATTTTAACTAAACCTTTGAGGACATGCAGTGTCGTGTCCCTTTTACTCAAGTCAAAGGTATGAATCCAGCACTCCCTTGTAGGAGTTATAAATTTATGTCATCATAAAGCTTTGCTGAACACACCATATAGCAAAGAAATACTGGGATCTTAATAGGAATGGTATGTCACTACACTGTAATAGCACTACAGTCGATTTTCTGTGTTGTCACCATGAATTACTAGTCTCATACTAGCAAGAATACACCTTTATATACATATACTTTATTCATATTTATATTAAATATGTGTCTCATCAGTGAACGTAATAATTATATTTCACTATCTCAAGCATCCAGGGAAAAGAATATACAAGGACTATGCAAATCCTGAAGCAAAACTTCCTATTTATCAAAAAGTACCTCAACCTCCTCTTTTGCTTTTGAGGCGTGGGTGGGTGGGGAGGCTGCTGTCATTTTTCTGTATAGCTATGACATACTAGATACATACGTATGTGTATGTATACAAATGCACATTGGGAGCACTGTGGAGCAGTAGCCCCAGAATTCTATTTGCTGTTGAATTCCTTACTTTTTTTTTTTAAATCTGGAAAAAAAGAAGGAAAAATACTTTTGTAGGAAATAGGTTTTCAAATTCACCTACAGTAATATATTATTGGTAGTCATTAGAGAACTTTGAGAGAGGATTTAATCAGTGTAAAATAATTTAGGTTGGCAGAAATGCTGCAGACTATCGACTACCTTATCCTACATTAAAAAAACCTACATTATGAAAGTCAGTATCATCAAACATTTTAAACATTTGCTTCATCTTTTGTTAGCTTCTGGGGTAGTTTATCTAAATGCAGAGACTGGTAAGAAGAGGTGGTGGTCACTGTCTTTCTAACCAGCTTTTACAAGGAGGAATTGATCATCTCCGGGAAAGAATTTATTCCAGTTTCCAACTAGAGTTTTTGTGGAATACTATGATAGGAGTAAACTCCCACAGTTCAAAGTACAATCCCAAATGTATTACTTTTGCTTAACATTATTGCTGATTTCAACTGAAAAATCATTACAACAGATAAACAACACCTCCATTTTCTGTGTCTCTGTGCAGCTGAAGTTACATCTACTGTTAACAAATGTTAGATTGCTGACATGAATCTCCCAATCCTGCCTACCCCAAGAATAGTATTACAGTTTTGAGGTTTGTCTGGTGTGTGTTTTCTTGAATTGGTTCCCAATTCAAAGCAATTTTTATTAGTTATTTCCACTTAGATAAAATTTCAGTTATCTTTTTTACTAGTGCAAGTGAATTGATTTCTAACCTTTCTGAGCATTAATGCCTCGTATACAAATCTTACATCCCTGTAGCATTCTCAGCTATTTTTGCTTTCAGTATTCTTTTTTTCAGTGTCCTTTGGGTCATTGTGACTTGTCATCGTTAACATTAACTAATGCTAAAAAATATTTTTAGAAGATGTTAACATAAAACTTTCTTCAGAGTGGTCATAGCCATTTCATAATAGCACTGGCCTAAAGAATCAGTCATTGGTAGCCACCAGAAGTGTGCCATTCCTGCATCACTCTCAGTTCAGATTTTCATCTCTTGCTCTTGCAGTCACAATCTCTTCTACTTTTCCTGCCTGTGATTCAGTTTGTTGATAATGATGATGTTAAATTCAACTTCCAAATGAAGTTAAAACCAGCATATAAAACCGATCCTGTTCAGTTTCCATTTCTCTGTGTGTTTTTTGCAGCTTTCCATTAAAAAAAAACATAAAATAATTCTCTAATTGTAAGATTTTTACTAAGACTTTCCTCTACAATGAAAAAAAAACCCCTGAGTGCACAGATTCTGGGGCTTTTTCACTTTAAAGCCCAATTCTGTCTCCAGAGAAAGGTTAGTGTAGTATATGCTGGTTTAGGCTCCCCAGAGTTAGTCCCAAATTTTCTGAACCTCTGGGAAGAGAACAGGCAAGACTGCTCATTACTTTTATAACATAACCCAACCAGACTGGAAGAGGAAAAAAGGTGCGAAATGCAGTAGTCTTTAAGATACTGGCCACAACATGATCACTAAACAACTATATACATCTATAAAGGAATATGCTCTGGGGACAGCTGAGTAACTGCACTCGTACCTTCTTGTGGAGTAGGGTAGCAGAAACTACCCTTGCTGAGCTTTCTCCATCTCAGTCAGGTGTAGTGAAAGAAACAAACCATCGTTACATAGCCTTGGCATATGCATGGTCATGCTAGATCTTAAAATGTGGAAAACTAATACAGCAGTGGTAAATCATAAGCCAAATCCATACAGTGTTTAGCAAGATGCAGTACTCCCCTATTACTATGTCTTCTATGTGAAGTTAAGCGTGTGGTGGTTAAACCAGCGTCTCAGTTCCGTTTGGCTTGGTTGCTTTCTCCATTAATCAGATTCTTCTCTTGCTGCTCAGCTAAGGATTGCCACTTCTGCCGGTTCTTCCTGCAGCCATCCAGTAACGGGTAGCAGGCCTCTGACACGTGTGTTAGGGCCTGGAATACATTAAGAACATGTAAGACAGATTACACTGAACAACAAAATTAGTGTTCTTAAAGATGGCAATGGGAGAGACCAGAATGATTGAAATGTGAGGTCTGTCTGTATTTAAAATCAAACTTGTATTCTGAACTTGAAGGAATTGGGCTCCATCAGCAGAGGGGTGGCAGCAGGGACAGGGAGGAGATTGTCCCTCTCTGCTCTGCCCTCGTGAGGCCCCATCTGGAGTCCTGTGTCCAGAGCTGGGGCCCCCAATACAAGAAACATGTGGCACTGTTGGAGAGGGTTCAGAGGAGCCACAAAGATGATCAGAGGGCTGGAGCACCTGCCCTACAAAGAGAGGCTGAGGGAGCTGGGCTGGTTCAGCCTGGAGAAGAGAAGGCTGCGGGGGGACCTCATTGCAGCCTGCCAGTCCCTGAAGGGAGCAGAGGAACAGGAGGGGATTCAACTTTTTCTAAGGATAGACAATGGCAGGACAAGGGGGAATGGATTAAAACTAAAGGAAGGAAGGTTTAGATTAGATCTTAGGGGGAAGAAGAGTGGTGAGGGGCTGGAACAGGCTGCCCAGAGAGGGGGTGGATGCCTTGTCCCTGGAGGTGTTTAAGGCCAGGCTGGATGGGGCCCTGGGCAACCTTGTGTAGATCCAGGCCTGAGGTTGGTGGCCCTGCCTGTGGCAAGGGGGTTGGAGCTCTATGATCCTTGGGGTCCCTTCCAACCCAGGCCATTCTATGATTCTGTGATTCTATGAAGGCTTCCTTCTGTGCACCAAATGTGAACTGAATTACCTGGTGCTAGAGCAGATTGGAGTGAGCAGCAGTGTCCACACAGCATTTGATACACAGGTGCAGAGGGAACCACGGTAAGTTTGTTATATTAGTACAAGTGACCTGTGCAGTGTTCCTAGTGAAGTCTGTGCATGGACTTTGAACATACAGCAAGGTTAGTCATAAGGATGACCATGGAATGAATGATAATGTAACAAAGAGCAGGTCAATGGGACCATATCCAGTCACAGTGTATCTGCTGATTCAGAGGATATCTCCCAGAAGTTTTTGAAGTCAAGACAGCACTTGATAGATAAATTACATTTGACAGTGCCTTTGAGGAGTAATTGAAGTGTGACTGAAGTCAATCAAGTATATTTCATGATATGGCTGTGTTAAAGTATCAGGGGAATGTAAAACTGGATTCTGATATTTAAGTACAGCATTTTTGTTTTTCTTTCCTGATGGAAGTGATAAAAACATATGAAATGACAATCAGTCCTTACTCGCATTAAGGATTCTCTTGGCTTTTGGAATGAGGTCACACCATTGAGAAGTGTAAAGTGGGAGTTTAATAGTTCAGACTGTGGGACCACAAGGTATGGGGAAAGAGCATTTGAGCCCACTGATCCTACAGCTACTGTGACTGACTGCCAAGCACACAGAGAACACCAGCCCCTCTGCCAGTCACTATACAAAATGTATCATCTGTCAGAACTTCACATGGAATTCAGGTCTCATTCAAATAATGTAAGGTAGGAATGTCTTGTTCTCCTGTATCTTTACATACTGAATTATCAGTTTGTATAAATCTTCATAGTTCCTTTTGGCTTTATAGGCTGCTTCATTAGCTCCAGTAGACTAAATTGAATTATGCTTGATTCACACTACTATAAGAAGAATGGGGCTGTTAAATATCTCTGGAGTTTTCCTAGTTTCTTTATCTAAACAGTATTTAAATCTGCTAAATGGTACTTTTTTCCAATGAAAATATGAAGAAAATGAAACATATTTCTCTTATTTTTTCAGGTTTCTGAGCTCAAAAGGAAGACCTGTAGGTTGCTCAGCTTAACTGCACTGGTTACCTAACTAACACAGGCCACAAGACTTCACTGGAATCTGACTTAACTCTGTATTACGTGGTAAGTCACATACTTGCAAACAAACTTGCTGTACTGGGAACTCATCTCTGCACTGTGTGTCAAATTCCTGCTGCTGGATGAAAGCTAAGACAACAGTGAAAAGGCCGACATTAAACCCAGTTTATTGTTTGCTTTTATAGCATTAGAACGTTGGAGAGTCAACTGTGTGCTTGTTCATTTTTGAAGTAACATTGCAGTTGTTTGTATGTTTTACCATTTAGTACTCACTGAAGAAACCCAAAATCTCTTTAAGCAGGTAATATCCCCTACTTGTACTCCAGTCAAAAAAAACCCCCCACTGGATCAGCTCAAACTATAGCCCCTTCCTTGGATTTTACCAGCACTGCTGTGGGTTTTGTCACTTCCTCATAGGCTCTTCATCCTCCTTAGTGCTCTCTGCCCCTGCAGGCAAGTCATGCTTGCTTTCCCTCAGGTTAGGGCACGTGCTGGCATACTCTGAGCCTACACAGACTCCTAGACACTGTTAGCCTGCTACCAAGTCAGCATTTGAGACAAGATGTCACATTAGAGTGATGCACTTGCTGAAAGCTTTGAGAGGCAGCGTGTTCTGAACAAAACAAGCTGCTTAGACCTCCCTCCTATGAACAAACGTAGCATCTCCTTTCTTCTCCAGGTAAAGAGAAGGAAGTAGACTCCAAACATTTGTGGGTGTTTTTGGTTGCTAACCGGGAATTGCTTTGTGTTCATTGTGGCATAAGAAAGATGGAGTTACAAAGCAGGGGCACAGTAGCTAGAGATTACTCGTGTCCCTCATTTGCTTGTGATAACTGTACAGGAGCTGGGTACAGTTTAGACCAGCATCACTTGGTTACTGCTGATGAGCAGCAGTGCGAATTTCAGATTAAGTAATAGAAAATGTTCTGGTCTTTTCATAAATGGAAAGGTAAAGCCCTCCCCCTAGAAGAAAATGTGTGGAAGTCAGGCTCTGGAGCTGTGGGCATTGAAACCCGCCCAGGTGTACTGCTCGAATGTCTGTTTGTATAGTCAGTCCCTTTCCACAGGTACTCAGTCTTCCTTCAGTGGCCTACCTACCTCCTACTGGATACAGTTTTCTGAGGCTTCCCAGCAAAAGCTGCCTTATTTCCCTGACAAACAGTTTCTACAGCACAGAAACGAGTGAGTTTCAGGGGCAGCAGCTAGTAGCTCTCTCTCCTTCCTCTATCCTTTCCTTCCAACTGGTGGATATGGATTCTTTTTACAAAAGTTTACTGTATAAGAGGGGAAAAAAAAGAGTAATCACCTTGTTCCTGCCACTGGAAGATTCTTTTAAGAGTTAGGCTATCTGTTCCTCACCTTGCTTTTTCTCACCTCAGTTCCTGTAAAATACTTACTACAGTCCCAGTGAGCAGGCTTTCACTCTAGTGATTTTCTGGTTTAAAAAAATGAGAAATTACGATGTTTTTTATCACACTGTATCTGTCTGAGTATCTGCATATACAGTTTGTGACCAGGATGAAAAACATTTCAGTGAATTCTCTCATGGCACTGTTTGTGATGAAAGAGAAAGAAAAAAATGGGATGGGAAATGTTAAACTTGGATAACTTTATGTAGGATATCACCTTTTGCATGAAGGATTCAGAATTCTTTAAAACCCCTGGCCCTTTTTATCAATGGACAACATGGACACGATTCTTTTCCTAGATAGGATAGCAAAGCATTAAGTTTTGTGACTTTCCCTGATGATCACAGCAGCCCACTGGAGCTGCTGGAATCCAGAATGTGACACCAAGTGCACAGAGCACAGCAATTACCACTAGGTTTTAAAAGTTATAACAAAATACATTAATCAGACAAAAACACCGTTAATGATAAATACGACAATAATAATTTCCTCAGTTGAATAATGAACCACATGCAATATAAACCAAACAAAATCATTTGTAATAAGGGACTTTTTTTAAATTCTAATTTTACATCTGCATCTCTTAGAGGCTACAGCAAACACATCTGGTTTTAGATACTTGCAATCCCTTCTTAGGCACCATACCTCATACAGCTGCAAACAAACAGCGTCTATGAATCCAACCTGCATGCTGGGAATTTTATTCTTCTTCTCTCTGTTCATTAGATCCTGCAGATACAAAGTAAACCAGCTTTGTGTTTAAATACATTAAATAAAACCCTCAGATAAATACATTAAATAAAAACCCAGAGAGAGAGGCTGGAAGTAAAAAGCAGCACCTTAAAAAGCACCAGACACTCAGCACAGCAGGGTATCCATACATGGGTTACAGTGCAGATCATCTGCCTGCATGCCTTGCCTTAGAAGATTGGCTTTGGACTGACAGAGCCCAAATAGCTAGATGAATGCACAAGCTCACTGGTTTTGGATACACTGCAAATAGGTACCAATTTAGGAATGTATTTCCTAGGCAATTTAGTAATACTGATTTAGGAGAAACAATGCTGCCTGTTCTGGCTCAGAGATAAGGACACACTTCTGGTGTTTGGGAACCACAGAAGAGAACTGCCTACTAGGAAGGCAGGGAAGGAGTTGGTCCTATATTCTGGTCTGTGGGGGTGTTGCAGTTTGGTGTAACTGCTGCTTCAGTGGCTCTTGTAGGCTGCAGTTACAGCTTTCTGCAAGCCCCATGTTTTGAAAAACACTGGTACAGTCAAGGCCAAATGTGAGACCAAGCCTATCAGAGCTGGTCACAGCGCCTCTGGGAATCACAGAGAGGAGAAAAAAAACTGCTGTCAGGCGCACTTTGCCACCGGAGCGGGAGTGAGAAGATGGAACAAGCTGCACAGATTCCAAGGCCAGGCCCAAAGGAGGGGGGGATGAAGAATGTGAAGAGAAAGTTTCCCCTGCAGCTCGTGGTGGAGTCCATGGTGAAACGGGTGTCCCCCCGAAGCCCATGGATGAGGACGGGGAGCAGAGACACCTCTGCCCTGTGAAGATTGATCCACGCCTCAGCAGGTTTGCCAAGGGACTTGTGACTTTGCGGGTGACCAGGC
>VZTU01002688.1:0-54788 GCA_013400835.1 Zapornia atra | reverse complement strand
AAAGTCATGAGTGCGAAGAGGCGAGGGGTGGGGGGGGAATTAGAAGTGGTAATATCTGGGGAAGAAAAGCAGCTTGTTGGGAATCACCGGAACCCCACTGCCCATTCCCTGCCCCTCCCCGTGCCATGTTGGGGGGGGAAGAAGGGAGTAAAATCATGATGAGTTTTAAGTTTGCTAAGAAGGGAGGGGTGGGGGGAAGGTGCTCGAAGACCTGGCCGCTTCTTATCTCGTTCCGGTTCACTGGGTGTAGTAGTTGTAGTGAGTAGTAATAAATCACCTTTTCTTTCCTTTATTCTGTGCTGCGTCTGTTTTGCCCATTGCACTAATTGGAGAGTGATCCCTCTGCCCTTATCTCAAGTCCTAAGCCTCCCAATATCTATTTTCTCCCCCTTTTCGGCTGAAGGGGGGAGTGAGCGAGCGGCTTGGTGGGTATTGGGCCTTTGGTTAGGTCCAAAACCACCACAGGGGGAAATTCAAGCTTTTGAAAAGACTGTGAAGTGTTTTTTGTGTAAGTCATTTTGAAAGAGGTAAGAGGTAATTCTGCCACTTACTGTTGGTTCTATGTTGAGTTCCTTCCGCTCTTTATCTCCTTGATCAAAGAACTCAGTAGCTACAAGCTCAGCAATCTGTAAGAGATTTCACATCTTGAGAGCTCTAAAAGTCAACAGTTCCATGTGCTTCCCCATCTCTCCTTAAGATAGATCAATTTGGGACCCCCCCTAATGAGACTCTCCAGCTTAACAGCTGGTCTCTAGAATTCTCTGTGTACGTATCCATGCACAAACAAAACACCCACGTATGCTGATATTTACTCTGACAAGGCAAAGTGAAGAAAATGGCTTGCAGGCCTCTTGCTAGTGATAACAGTTGGGATGATCAACTCATAGAAAGGGGCCATGCTAGTTTTTGATCAGTTGATCAGGTTCTAGTGTGTTGTATTGACTTGGAGTAACACAGAAATGTTGGGAAGAACAAAGATTCCCAGTTTACCTTCAGAGTACTGCTAACATGGTGAGTAGGCTACATGCACAGGTCTTGCTACAAAGACCTGTGAGAGTCTTCAGTCCACGTACAGCACTTTGAAGGACTGCTTCCTACGTTCTGCATTCCTCCACTGCCTTTACAATAAGGATGGACTGGATGGAGGAAGCAGAAGCTGTCAGGTGGAATCTGTATTTAGCAAATCTTAAAATTAAGTATATACCCGTTGCTGAACTGGCCATGGTTTGGTGATGGCTGATAAATCACAAGCAGTCATCAGCATCGCTCTGTAGAAAAAAGTAGAGAGAAATCTATGCATTACTGTATTGTGAAATGCATGTAGCCACCAACTCAAGTGATGAGTAAAATCGAATATAAAATTTCAAGGAACATCAAAGTCAGAAAAACAAGGGAAATTAAAGCAAAGTTATAAAGGTTTCCAAGGCTCGATGATGGTGGCAGACTTTCACCTGTGAGAAACAAGCACGCAGAAATGAGCAAATCTGGACTGGGTCATTTGGTGGATTCATGTCAAGTTAACTGTTTCATTCTGCTTGCTGTGGGACAGGCAGCATGTTTATTTCTGACACCAGCACTGAGTGCCATCTCTCCTGACAGTAGGAGGGCCAAGGGCTGAAACAGGAATAGACATAGAACACGGCAAATTGGGCTGGTTTTTAAAAGCACTGAATTTGAAGTATGCCCTCCTTCCTTTCTGAGACAGCCTATGTAGCCTGCTTTTGTGGAGCTGTGCATTACAGTATGTGTCTCAATTCTTTTTTCTTCACTGGCAGTAAGGAATCAGCTTCAAAACAAACTGCCCGTCCAGAATCTTTAGTTACTCGTTTCAGCAAATCAATATTTAAGAATAAAGTATCAATAGCAAAAGAACATGGTACCTAGACAGGAACCCTACACACTTTAGGAAGACCAGAAATGCTCATGGAACCCCATGTGCTACTTAACAAAGTTTCTTTTACAGGTTACAGACTTAGTAATTCAGACCCAGGGAGTCATTCAGTGTCATTGCCAGTTTGTACAGGCCCAGAGAATCATAGACTCATAGAATGGTCTGGGTTGGAAGGGACCCCAAGGATCAGAGAGCTCCAAACCCCCTGCCACAGGCAGGGCCACCAAGCTCCAGGCCTGGATCTACACAAGGTTGCCCAGGGTCCCATCCAACCTGGCCCTGAACACCCCCAGGGACGGGGCACCCACCCCCTCTCTGGGCAGCCTGTTCCAGCCCCTCACCACTCTCTCTGTAAAAAACTTCCCCCTAATATCTAATCTAAACCTTCCTTCCTTTAGTTTTAATCCATCCCCCTTGTCCTGCCAGTGTCTACCCTTTTAACAAGCTGATTCCCCTCCTGTTTCTCTGCTCCCTTCAGGGACTGGCAGGCTGCAATGAGGTTCCCCTGCAGCCTTCTCTTCTTCAGGCTGAACAAGCCCAGCTCCCTCAGCCTCTCTTCGTAGGGGAGCTGCTCCAGCCCTCTAATCATCTTTGTGGCTCCTCTGAACCCTTTCCAACAGTTCCACATCACACAGATCTGCTGGTTTTAATGGGATTCACAGCAACATGGCATGGATAATTGGGTGCCTAATAATATTAACGGACTTCTTAACCATTCTGCTCTTACTTACAAAAATAGCTCCTTCTGTGTAGGATCTTCCCAGTTAAATTGTTTCTTCCTTAGGAGTTCAAAAAATTCTCCTCTCCTCCTTTAAAAGAAGTTAAACAGAAAGATTTTGCAGGTTGCTGACACAATCCGAGCATCCAGGAATGACGACCCAGCCAAACTTGCCTCTTACTTACTTTATGTACAGTGCTAGGTCTGTGGCAAGAATGGCTTGCTTTATCATTTTCAGCGTGGCCTTGTATTCTTCAATGGAAAGGCTGCTGAGGATCTGATTCCCCTTTACAACAAAACCAAAGCAAGGTTAGCAGTGAAACGGGCACAGCAGTTTGCTAAAGCGTCTCTTCGACACTGCGTCATGGTGAGCTGCTTGCTGTGCCCTGATGTCATTCTCTGACCCCGCTGCCTCTTCCAGGTTCCCCAATTTAAGAAGAAAAACTCCAGTCACCTTGTGCAGTGGCAAAATGCCACACGGCAACAGCGTAACAATCGACTGTTGCAAATTGAATCTGCAAGCAGGGCCCTGTCAAAGCCTTTTAATTCTGTTTCACTCATCAGCATTACATTTGCCACTGGCTGTATCGTAGCATTTCTCTTCCTCTTCCCTCCCTCCCTGAAGCAGAGGAACTGTAATCTACTCGGTACCTGCTTACACACCTCATGTAAATGAAAACATGTTCCTTTTATCAAACAACATAAATAACAAGTTATTACACAGAAATACAAGCTGTGCAGCCCACTGTTAAACCAAAGCACCACGGGGAGCTGGGGAAATGGCAACTTGTCTCCACTCTTCTTCCGTATCGTCCGGTCTGAATGAGACTCATGACAATACAGAGGATGCTGGAGGCACCGTCCTTGTGACAGGAGGTGAGCAACGAAAACACGCCGCTTTGAAATCAGCCTGCGTGCTGAAGAGCTGGTCTTCGAATTAGTTAATAATACAAACTAAGAAGAATTTAGCTTTATTTGCATATTTACTTAACTTAGGTTTGGCTTCACTTTGGAATGTCAACATGAGCAGTGTTTGGTTTGGTCTCCTCAGGACCGCTTTGTGTATGTGTAGGCCGGAATGTTTTTTTGAAATGAGAGCAAGGACTGGGGTTTGTTTGGTGGTTCAGAAGAGGTCATGAAAATGGCAACAAAGCCCTTTGTTTCCTTTGGTCCCAGGAAGCAGGTACTCAAAAGGATATTAGCAAGGCTTCCCTTATCAGGCAGCACTTGGAAAGGTTTAGTGGCACTCCGCAGTGGAACTATGACTTCAAAACTGCTGCATTTGCTTTCTTTACCCAAAAAGGAATAAAGATCACTTTGGAATGTATAAGGATGGGAACGTATCCAAAAGCTAAAAATAAAAAGTAAATTAGGGAATAGTTTCTTTCAGCATACACAAAAATGTGGCACTCACTGGACTATTCAGGATCATAAGGCATTGATCAAAATGGTGATGCTCCATGATGGAGTGGCAGTACAGTTGAGCCAGTGGATGTTCACTTCTGAGGAGTAAAAAGACCCATCAACGGAGAAATCAAATTAAACATACTAATAATCCAGAAATAACTCCCCTTTTAATATCCTCTGCTCGTTATCAGTTTACCCCCACTCACCCACGCTTGTTCTTAACCAGTTCCTTTCCCCCTTCTGTGCAACAGGCCAAACAAAATGAATACATTCAGAAGGATGCAGGGGGAGTAAAAAGACAAATGGAAAAAAAGACAGATTAAAAGACAATGCTGTTACTTTGCCAGAGCACTGACAACTCTGGTTTTCTGCCTTCTGTTACCTGTACAGACCATCTGCTCACAAAGAGAACATAATACAACGTTTTACAGAATGAAAGTTCTTGTAGGAAGAGGAAAGACAACAAGGATTCATTCACAGGCCAGCTTTAAGTGACAGTTTTGGGTTTTGTAATGTTCTAAACACCTGCCTGGCATGTTTAGTCAGCTCAGCTACCAAGCTTGTAAATAATAATGCAGGCCTAACTGGACACTCGCCGATACCAATGGAAAAATCCCTGCTGACCCTGGTGCAGGGCCCAAAATGTTGCTCAAGTAATTTCCCAGCATTAGTAACTGTACTGGTGCTTCATCAGCAGCCTCTTCATGACCAAACTACGGCAGTATCATTACCTACCCCTTGCCCAGGGTAACATCCAAAAGGGAAACAAGCAGTTGGTTGTACTACAGGAAGTAGGAAATGGCACGAAACCAGCTGTGCGGAGGCAGAATTTAAAGTTATCTTAGTCTAGAAAATAGAATTCACTGTTTGAGTAGCTTTAGACAAAATAAAGAAAGAAGTCCTCTCTCAGGATTTCTAATTTCCCCTGTTCCTCCTTGCATAATGCAGCCCTTAGCTTGTGCTTCTGTATCTTCCTGGGCAGCCCCTGGTCCCACGTTGCTTATGTAATCTCTTCAACTAAACCGGGATTCTTTTGGGAGTCTGTTTTGCTGCTGATCCCGAGTCGGTTACTCTAATTATAATCTGACCCACAAATGTTTAGTCGTGTAAGAAGTTCTTTTTTAGCACACAGTTCCAGGAGACTTTCTGTATGGCTGGAGGAGATCACTCACACGAACTCGTGGTTGCAGAATTGGGTTCCTATGTAAGTAAATGCACACAGAGACTCAAATAAAAGTTGCAAGAGGAGACTATGGGGGTTTAAGCAGCACAAAAATGTGGAGAGAAAAGATGGAAAGACAAACAAAAAAGCGGAAGGGGAGATTAAAGGATGCAAGCCCCCAAGGATTGTGGGCTGGCTGCCCAGCACCTCCTCTGAGACCACTGCAGAAAGAGTACAGAGCAAATACGCTTGCGTGTTTCTGTGAGGAAGCAGATTGTAGGAGGGTGCCAACACGTGCTGGGTGAAATTCTCATTGAGTTAAGTGGGATGCATGCTGTGTCCCCTAAAGTTCATCCTGACTGAGGAGAGAAATATGTGAGAAACATCTTAGGTTATCTTCCCAAGTACTGCACGGAACTAGAGCTTGCTTAGTACTTGCAGACCCTGGCTGTCTGGGAAGACACAAGTGCTGGAAATAACTGCAGGTCCTACTTCTGCAGTACACAGCACTTCTGTTAAACCACCACGCCAGGCAAAGGACGCCATTGCTTTCTGAACACAGTGCTTTGGTTATGCAGTTTTCATACCCTGTGCTTGCCTACACTGCGTGTGGATTTGGAAGAAAAAGAAAACAAAACCCCTGCCTATCTACCGAAAGCCCTCTAAGCAGTTAGTTTCTGGTGATTTCTACTACCAAGAACATTTCAATTTCTGAAACCCTGTTGCTTGAGAAAACAATCATATGCTGAGTATCCACTCGCTCTGCTTTCAAGGAAGAAAAACCAAAAAGGATCCATTCCTAGAAAAAAAAACCCTTTTCATTTCGATTAAAATGAGGGATTTAAAAACAAAATTCATGGCACTTTCTATTGAAAAGGAATTATTAAGCTGTAATGATCTTTGCTTTACAGCATGTGTGCTTTACAGTTAGATTTTGTTGTCTATGACACTTTCCCAGGACATTTTTGAGAAGAGATGACGCATCTCCAGATGTCTTCCAGGAAATTTATTTTTAAATAAATAAAGCAAAAAATAGCTAACTGCTTCCAATTGCTACAAGGCTCCAGTTACTGCTGGAATCCCCTAGCAGGGAACTAGAAAAAGATTACTCCTTCAGTTTTGTGGGGATTTGGGTGGGTTGTTTTTGCTTTACACATCTGTCTTGGTGTTATTTTGAACATACATCTGAAAGGCAGGGATTCCGCTTCAGCTTACTTATTTTCTGCCTTTCAATATTCTCTGCCTCAAACAAACTTTTCCTCCCCTAGTATCTTACTTTACACACAGGGAGAACAGCAGACCACTTCTTCCAAAGGTGGCTTCTAAACCACTCTCCAGCTGTGCCAGAAAAAGATACAAGTATACGTTTCTGGGTATCTTTTCCTCATCTCTGGTCAGATCAGGACACGTTGCCATATCACAGTAATCACATTATTCCATGTTTTAAGTCAAACTATTTATTTAATTGAAGAATCGTATACTGTTACTTGGAAGCGAATACTAAATTCACTGAGAAATGCATTCAGGGCAGATCTGAAACTATTAATAAATACTTCAAAAAACCAAGGGGTTTTTTTTGTTAAAAGTTAAAATATGGAGAAAATTTTAGAAGGGTTCAGATGCTTTGTTTGAATAACTTCAAAGTGAAATATTTTGCTTAGTAAAAATATTTTGTTTAAAGGTTTTACAGCATATTTTGATTTTTTTTTTCATTGTGAAGGTTTTTCTGTAATTCCAGAATTTACCAAAGTTAAAGAGTATAGGTAACCCCAAATCAAAGCAAAACAGTCATACATTTTTAATGTAATTTTAAATACATATCCAAATCAACTTTGAATTCTGGAAAAACATGACTAAATGATGAGTAAAACCATCAGAGTTTGAAATGGTAGGGAGACACCTTTGTATTGAATGGCTGCAGTTCTCTGTTCTGTGCTCGCCTGGGAAGAGCTGGTTGGGCAGGGAGTGGTCTGAAAAGCTGCACACAGAGAAGCCGGGACCTTTTGCTGTGAGGGTGGGACATCCAGACAGGAGCAGGAAGACGCTGCCCCTGCGCAGCCTACAAAGAGTTCACTTCATCTGCTATCGCAGTTAGTCAACAGCTGAGGTTGTGCATCTGTGCTATGGACTCCTGAAGGTTTCTGGCTGTTCTCACACGTCCTGCTTTGTAAACATCTGCACCTTTGCACAGCCTCACATCATCAATACCATCCAGTGGGACTGTATTTAGCTCTGAGTTTGGTGTTCGTTTGGTTTTCCTTAACTTTTCTGAGACTTACCTTTGTATGTAAGAGTTGTTCACTCCCCTGTGATCCAAATCATGGCTTAGAGTTGCTATCAGCAAAGCCAGTGTTTCCAAGTCAGTCAGTTTGCTCTACATGTAAAAAGTAATACAAGAAAAGAGATAGCTTTGTGATGGGCATTTATTTTGCACGACATCTTTTATATCTGTTGTCTTTCCCCACATAGCAGATACGGTTCTGGCCCAAGGAGGACAAGGACATAAAGTACTATGCTGAGAATAGGGCTTATCTCTGAGATAATCATTCTCCATAGGCCTCAATGCTGTTTTCAGAGGGAACATCATCTAGCCCTATATATACTGATTGGAAAGCTGGTATAGAAGGAGAGGAAATGCCTTCCAGCCAAGAAACAGCAGGAGGAATTGTTTAAAAAATTCCAGCCCCGTGACTTTTAGTTCAGCTCCTCTGGTACCTCAGGGGAAACAGGCTACATTCCCTACACAGGTATAAAATAAATTCATTATACAAATGTCCTTGGCATAATCAGAAGGGGAAAATGTCATGCTTTTCATTGATCACTGGGCAAATGCATTAAGAGAAGTCTAAAGCCCATGAAAAATGAAATTAACCAATATCCGACTAACAGTTTACTTTGGAGGTCCAACAAGGATTAGTGGAGAGGTTCCAGTTTCTCTGTTGTGACTATTTTGTACCTTTAACATTGTTCAATAGTATTGTATAAAAAATAAATTTAAATCTGTCCAGTGAGAAGCAGAGGTTGGACCAAGCTGTGGTATTCATGCAGTACTTCATAGCGGGACAACAGGACAAGAATGGGAGGAACAGCTGGTGACAGCACTGCCCAGAAGGTCTGCACCCTCTGTACAACCACATCCAAATTTTCTTTAAGCAGTTACAACTTCTGTAGATTTGTGTCTGCTTTCTAGATAATGAAACCTGTCCTTAGTTTAAAGAGTAATCAGTTTAGAAATGACTGCTTTTATCTTTCTCATAGGAAGATGTGTCCCCTAATGCTTGCTTTTCCTCTCAAACTAGAGACAATCGAGAGACTTATGTTCAATGCTGTTCTGACTCCAGAATCTAAGACATGAAAATCAGTGTGGTATGAATCCAGTGTAGTTAGGAACAAAGCATTTTATGGACATTGCAATGAAGACTAGCAGGATTCCAAAAATAGCAAGAATCACAGAATCACTAGCTTGGGAAAGATCTTTGACACCATCAAATCCAACCGTACCTGTTGTCTACTAACCCATATCCCTGAGCACCTCATCTACCAGTCTTTTAAATACATCCAGGGTCAGTGACCCAACCCCCTCCCTGGGCAGTCCATTCCAATGCCCAGTAACCCTTTTGGTGCAGAATTTTCTCCTAGTGTCTAATCTGCCCCTGCCCTGGTGCAGCTTGAGGCCATTTCCCCTTGTCCCGTCTCCTGTCACCTGGCTGAAGAGACCATCACCCACCTCTCCACAACCTCCCTTCAGATAGCTGTAGGCAGTGATAAGGTCTCCCCTCAGCCTCCTCTTCTCCAGGCTGAACACCCCCAGCTCCCTCAGCTGCTCCTCAGAGGATTTGCCCTCCAGCCCCTTCCCCAGCCTGGTTGCCCTTCTCTGGACTCGCTCCAGGACCTCAATGTCCTTCTGATGGTGAGGAGACCAGAACTGGGCCCAGCACTCGAGGTGTGGCCTCACCAGTGCCGAGTACAAGGCTACAAGGACCTACTGGCCACACTGTTTCTGACACAGGCCAGGATGCCATTGGCTTTCCTGGCCACCTGGGCACACTGCTGGCTCATATTCATCCTGCAGTCAACCAACACCACCAGGTCCTTCTCTGCCAGGCAGCTTTCTAGCCACCCTTTACAAAGCCTGTAGCACTGCACAGGGTTGTCATGTCCCATGTTCAGGACTCTGCACTTGGCCTTGTTGAACCTCATCCCATTGGTCTCAGCCCATCAGTCCAGTCTGTTCAGGTCCCTCTGAAGAGCCTCCCTGCCCTCAGGCAGAAAGATGCTTCCTCCCAGCTTAGCATCATCCGCAAACTCACTGAGGGAGCATTCAGTCAGGATCATCAAAGATTACTAGGCTGTGCACAGAGCAAAATACCACGTCTGTTTCAGCACAGAAGGAATATGAAAACCTTTGCCTTTGTCTCTTCCTGCATCTTTTGTTCTTTTTTTTTGTTGAGACAAAGTTTGAAGAGGAAGGGAATGCCTCTTCATTATTGGTGTTGGGGTTTGGTCTACAAATAGGATTTATTTATTCTCCTGGAAGCGCTTACTGTAAAATACTATAAATCAACTAATAACAGTGTAACTGAAACTGGGTACCTAACAGCATGCCAACACTTCCACAAACCAAGCCCTGAAAGCCGCAAGCCTCCAGTGAAAACATTTTGATTTCACTCGCAATACCACGGAACGACAAACATCGTACTGACAGGACAATCAGAACAATGCATCGCTACAGAATTCGTTTAGCCAGAAGACTCTAATGTAGAAACAGCAAAATGTACCTGAATTTTACCAGATTTTAAAGCAGCAAACATGCACTGTGCTGTATTAAAGGCATGTCTCCAATTGTGATAGGCAACATTTTTCCGATAGTTTTTCTTCACGCTTAAAATCCACCTGCAGAGAACCTTTAAGAAACAGCATCACACAGTTAGTTGTAAATGTATTAGAAATCTCCTCTTTTCATGTAAACAAACCTCTAATCCTGCTTGAAAACTTCTCTTACAGAAATTAAAAAAAAATAAAAATCCTTTTAACTCAACTATATTCCAAGATAACATACTTGGAACTGTGAGCACAGGTAAGAATATGCTTACAGCCACTAGTTCCAGTTCCACCTCTCAGGCAGTACATAGTATGTGTGGGTTTGGGGTTTTACTACTAATGGCTGAATGATAATGTCAGAAGCACTGCTTTTCATTCAGAAACTGAGTTATGCTAGGCTGAGAGAAAAAATCCTTTAGAGAAAATTAGTTTTTGTAATTACAGACTTATCTTAAGAGCTGCTTTGATAATCAACATGTGGCTTTTCCTTCATATCTACTTGTCAAAAGACAAGCTGAATTGAACTGTGGAAAGCAAGTACATATGATAGAAAGACAGCAAGTACTACATTGCCAGGTAGCATTTTTTATGCAGGAAGAAAGTATGTCCTGGCTATTTTACACAGCAGTATTACAAGATGCAGGTTATACTTTATTTCTAAGAAAGTGAAAGGTATGAAGGTCAGATAGTAATTGGATGTGTACTACAAGAGGTTCCTTGGTTTAAATGGATAGAACCTAGTGCTCTAGGTTAAATGCCAGCTGAGAACCTAGGACTTGGTTTGTTCCAGCACATTTTTAGTGTTTCTAGTAAAAGATGCTGTACAGGTAGAAACGAAAGCCCAGTATCATTCACTCAAACAATTCTGCACAGACAAAAGCAGACGTGTTCTCTGCCTTCCCACTGTTGAACAGGAAGGGCTAGCCTGCTGTCAGTTTTCTTTAGCACAGTATGGAAAGGTGAAAGCGTAGCTTCAAAGCTGTTGCTGCTCTCTTGCTTCTTTTGAGATGTGTAATCATGTGCCTGTTGTCATGGTGGTGTTTTGGTTTTGGAAATCCGCTATAGTTGCTCCACCAGGAACACAAAGCCCACCCATGACTGGGCTACTTGGCTCCCATTCTTCTACTGGGACATTTCCCTTAAGGAAGTACAGGTTCTTGGCCTTACAACAAAGCTGAGACTAAGTACTGGGATATTCAAGAGAGCTTTACAGCAGTCTTTATAACTGTCACCTTTATAATGGTCTTTCACTGACTGGAATGTTGCTGTCATCTCCCTCCTCAATATTCTATTTTCTGGAGAAAAACACTTTAATTCATTCAAACTTCGCTCAATCTCCTAAATTGTTATTTTTAAAAAATTACTTTGTATCTCTGTGTGTCTCCTCAAATATGAGCTACACTATAATTACTCCATGGACCTTAAATACCCCTGTCAGTGAAGAATGAAATGTGTCCCTCTTGCTACTAGGGCACATTATTAATGGTTATGCAGTCTCTGATCCTAGTAGCTGTGAAATGTTTTTCCTCTGTTAACGCTAGCTATTCTTCTGCTTGCTATTTTAAATTTAGGCATTTGACTGTTTTCATTAGTCTTTATATATGTATTCTTGCTGGTTTTGAAATATTGCTGTAGGTTTTCAAACTCATTGGAATTTTAACCAGTTTTAAACCATTTTAAACCAGTTTTCCAAGTGCATTTTACAGTCTATTCACCAAATAATCAATCATTCAGTAGAACCAAAGTGATGACAAACCCCTGTACCTCTCCCTTTATGCACCTTCCTGGTTTACCAGGGTTTACTAGGGTTTACAGGGCTTCCTGTAGGCTCATTTCACTATTCTCCCCATTTCCTAATAATCAACTTGTCTTTTTATGTGAGGCAGCATTTGAGAGCATTCGTACCTCGTGTTTCATCTGGAAATTCTGCACCAGGTTGAGGTCCGTGAACATTCGAATGGTGCACAGTGTTGTTTCAAAATCTGACAGCTCAAAATCACTGAAGTTGAAGTCAGTGAGGTTGAGGGACTGTGCAGATGGTACTACAGCAGCCTAGAGAAGAGAAGAGAAAACAACTTAGCACCGGGAAGGAGAAAGCTTAACATAAATGAATGCTTTTACAATGCTCTTATCTTAATGTTGCCTTATTTGCTTAGATTTGACACACACTTTTCCACAGCTCATGAGACTAAGGAAAGGTTTCCCTAGTCAGTCTGTTAGCTAAACCACCTAAGGGAAATTGTAACCGAGAGTACCTATGAATTTGGGAGATTAAGAAAATAAGGCAGGGGGATTCCATGGGGTTTTTTTACAGATGTACAGACATCTGTAACTGTTGCACATTTGAAGAGATGTCAGCAGAACAGAATTCCTAACAGAATCCACATTCAGCACTATGCTAGTCAGAACACATCCACAGGCAGAGCTTTCTTAGGGCCAGAATGCTGAAAAATTAAGACTTAACCTGTGATCAATAATCTTTGAAACCTTTGGACAATGTTTTTGATGTAATTTGATTACAGTCATAAACCTTCAATGTGAAAATTGTAATTACAAAGTAGAAAAAACCCTCCCAACTCTATACTTTTAAAAATATGTATCTTTTATTATCAGTAATACCTACATGTATTACAGCTCTGTGTATCACAGCTCTACTTTTTCTTGTTATAAAATTCAGGGTATAGGTATTGGTTTCCTTTCAAAACACTGACGTTAAGGTAACTCTTACACTACGGAACAAAAATTGGTAGTAATTTTTTTTCAGCAAAAGAGATGGTGGAGTTCTCAGTATTACCTCTTTACAGTTTTTCCACCTTCATGAGTGTGGTTTACAAGAAAGTCAAGAGAAACTGAAACGGTGAAAGAAATGAACCCATGTGTTTATCTCCCTCTTGGTAATTTGAGGGGAACTGTGCCCAAGAAGACTGAGACCCTCAAGGAAGCACGTATCTATCATAAGCTACACTATTACTGCATGTACCATGGAAACAAGCCCTCCCCATAGCTACATCTACCACTCCCTGCTCCATGTAAGACTGCTGTTACCTTTTCTGTGTGTCAGAATCAGAAAGTCATGAGAGAATATGAAAAATAGTATTTACAGCCTTACACATTTCTTCTACTGGTGTTTTTGCATCCCTCAGTTTGTATTCATGTGGTATTTCACCTCTGAGCATGTGAAAGAACCACTAGGTTGTGTGTTCAGTCAAAAATAAGGCAGCCATTCAGGAACCCTAATGACATCACTTTAACCGACAGCTGCAGTCTGGTATTGCACGAGGAAAGGGGCTGGATGGACACAGTAGGAGCTCAGCAGAATACCTCATGCCTGTGTTCTAGCTTCATTCACAATGTATCTTTCCCTTCCTTGATCTCCTGCCTCTGACTGCCACAACGGGAAGTTTCATTTCAGCTGAGACTTAAAAACCCTGCACCCTGTAGCTATTCATGTGTCATTTAACTGGATCCACTGTTTCTTCTCTCACTTACGGAAATCAGCAGAGCTACCTGCCCCACATTTTACAACATTAAAGTTCATCAGCTACTTTAATTTCAAGTTACCAAGCAATGGTCAGCTTCTGTCAGCACTGACCAAGCTACACCCTCTTGCTCAATTTATCCACCTCAGAAATATTATGAAGAGCATGATATTTGTTGAGGAAAGAAGAAAACGTACCAGTTAATTCACCTTTTTGCATAACTGCAGCTTTTTTAATTACTATTGCTTACCACAGGCATTGTATTAATAGCAATTAATAGTGAATAAATAAGTAGTGACTCCATTTCATTACCTACTTAAATCTAAATCATAGAATCATAGAATGGCCTGGGTTGGAAGGGACCCCAAGGATCATAGAGCTCCACCCCTCCTGCCACAGGCAGGGCCACCAACCTCAGGCCTGGATCTACACAAGGTTGCCCAGGGCCCCATCCAACCTGGCCTTGAACACCCCCAGGGACGGGGCATCCACCACCTCTCTGGGCAGCCCATTCCAGCACCTCACCACCCTCTCTGTAAAGAACTTCCCCCCAATATCTAATCTAACCCTTCCTTCCTTTAGTTTTAATTCATTCCCCCTTGTCCTGCCATTATCTAGCCTTTTAACAAGCTGATTCCCCTCTTGTTTCTCTGCTCCCTTCAGGGACTGGCAGGCTGCAGTGAGGTCCCCCCGCAGCCTTCTCTTCTCCAGGCTGAACCAGCCCAGTTCCCTCAGCCTCTCTTTGTAGGGCAGGTGCTCCAGCCCTCTGATCATCTTTGTGGCTCTTCTGACCCCTCTCCAGCAGCCCCACATCTCTCTTGTATTGGGGCCCCAGCTCTGGACACAGGACTCCAGATGGGGCCTCACGAGGGCAGAGCAGAGAGGGACAATCCCCTCCCTGTCCCTGCTGCCACCCCTCTGCTGATGGAGCCCAGGATCCCATTGGCCTTATGAGCTGCAAGAGCCACTGCTGGCTCATGTTCAGTTTCTCATCCACCAGAATCCCCAAGTCCTCAGCAAGGCTACTCTCAGGAAGCTCTTCTCCCAGTCTGTACCTATGTCTAAACAATAATTTTAAAAAACTTATCTTCTATTTTGAATTAAAAACCTACAGGTAAAGTGTATAACTTCATTTGATACCCCAGGGTGTCAACCTTCAAGCAAAGCCTCAAGCACAAGAGTAGTCCATCCTGGCGTGCAGGAAGTCAAGCCAGCATGGTACAAGGCCAGCATGGACAAACAGGGAGCTCCCAAGTGACCTCAAATGAAATAACCAAGTACACAGAAAGAGGAAATGGGGATGGACTACCTGGGAACCATACAGAGACATTACCAAGGGATGCAGGGATGAAGATGGGAAAACTAAAGCTCAGCTGGAGTTGGAACTAGTAAGGGATAGGAAGGGCAATACAAATGGTTTCAATAAATACACTGCCAGCAAAGGAAGGCTAGGGAAAATGTGGGACCACTGTGGTAACTGAGTGGCAGCTATAAACAGTTGTGTTTGCATCATTTGCTTTGTATGATACCACACAGGTTGCAGACAGCATCTAGGCTTGAAGGAGGTGGCTACATATGGTAGTAGATAGTGAAATCATTTAACATGAAAAGAATCCACAAAGATGTATTTCAAGCAACTTCTAACATAATTGTAATAGCCTTTCCATAATGATCTGCATGTTAAGATCTCAAATTACTTCACAGTCAGTAGCAGAAAAAGAACAAGGATTTATGTTTTCTTTTGTATGAGATACTCCATAAATTTCAGGTCAAAATCTAAGCTGCCCTCTGTTCTTGGAAAGAAAGAGAAGTGACAGCTATAAAGAAATGAAATCCTTGCAAAATCTATTTACAATCCCTACAAATTTACAATCCCTACAAATCAATTTCCAGAGCAAAACAAGCTGGGGAAAAAAGCAGATGAGCACTACTTTCATAAAAGACAACACTATTAGGAAGTCTGTATGCCATAAGGAAGTTTTGAGTCGTGAAAGTGGTGGAATGCAGCACTAAAGAAAGAAATTAAGCTTTCTAAAGAAAATAATGCAACTTTGGGAAGGGCCACTGAATCAGCTATCTTGTACATCACCTGTCAGTCAGATTTGTACTGATGTATCAAACAGGACAGGGATCATTCTCTAGCACGGAGATGAAATACCACAAACTGAGTTGTCCGCATTACATGGCTCTTGGTCAGTGGTTTGCTTTGGGATCTATGTGGTGCCTTGAAGTTCTAAGATACCATAATTTTTAATGCCTGTTTTCTTGTTTCAGCTTACATTACCTGAACCAAACTGATTGCTCTGTCAAAGTTCAAAGTGATGGCATCATAGCGTGAAAATAAAGGTATTCATTGCACGAGGATATGTGGTTTATCCAAGGGTGAAAACCCTGCTCAAAGAGCCCTCCAAGGCTGTAGGCTAGAGGAAGCCAAATCTGGTGCACTCAGCCACACTGAATATGGGAGATGGCCTGTATTATGTATGTCCTCTGCTGTCACCCTAGGCAGTGGTGGTGGACATGGGCCAGGATTGTGCTCAGAAGCACATAGACAGTTGAGCAGTTGAGGTGGACATGGGTTCAGCGGTAGGTTTACAGTGGTTCTGGTTTATTTAGCAGTAAAGATGCAACCACAGAGCTGAGGACACAACCCCCTTAGGGAAGCCACTGGAGATGGGTCACATGCCTGTCTTGTCAATGCCTCTTTAGCAACAGTGTGGTAGGACTGAGGTTCAAAATCTGTGTGAGCTAACCATCTGAGAACTTAATGATCTTAAAGGTCTTTTCCAACCAAAACAATTCTACAATTCAATCTTTAGTCTTGGGCCTTGTTCTGTAGCACCTTGCTTGTCCAGTCTAGTCCCATACTACCCAGACTGTGGTCCCCTGTGTCTACCTTCCTCTCCATCCCTCTCACTTCTTTTCATACAGCAGGGGTGATGCTGTTTCCCCAGAATGTCTGGAGAAAAGAACTGGAGAGACTAAGCACAGGCTGTGCTTTGAATCACAGCTGTAGTTACTCTTTAAGCAGTGGTTTCTAAACACAGAATTAAACATGAGCAGAACAGGGCACTGCACAGAAAAGTAACCATAAAAGTAAAAAAAGATGTTGCATTAACAATTAAATACAGAATTTCTGTGTAAGGCCATAAAGCTTCAGCCATGCTTGGGATGCCTGAAATGTACCAAAGATATAAAATATACAACAGTTAGGCATAGCTGCAGAAGGAAGATTTCTCAGTATTTTGCTTCTGAAATACTTAATCATTGTGAGTTGATACTGACATTGCATCAGATGTTTCTGTCACACTCAGAGAAAGGCAGTCGGATCTTCTGGTTCTCCTGTAATTGCAGCTCTCTGGCCAACCTGTATCCCTCACCATAGGCATTGTAATGTTTCCCTTTTATGTGATGGATTAATTCAGCTCAGGAACTGACCTGTTAAAGCTTCACTGTAATTTTTTATTCCTGGAAGATGTGCCTCTGTGGGTATGGGGATCCCATCCATGTAAAGGACTGCCCTTCGGTTTTCTTCTAATGGAATATTTCTATAGTAATAGTAAAAAATTCAATTACCGCTGTTACCTGCAGCTCCCTCGTTTCCTCCTCAGCAGCAGAAGCATGGTATGAGAGGACCTACACAATGAGAAAAGCAGCCCTTAGTACAAACAAAAGAGCAATGTGATGAAAAGGTGTTTTTCCTAAAGTGGAGGTTTCAGCCTGCTGCTGCGTTTGCTGCTGAAATCTTGTGTCCATGCAGGGTCTCTGCACTGGTTTTCAGGGAGCTCTCTGAAAGCGTATGCGGAGCGATCCGTAGCATTCACAAATCTCCCACAGCACAGAATTTTCCTGAGATAATTAGGCCAAGAAAATGTAAATAGTTTCTATAAAAGAGCAAAGAACTCTGATTTTCTCTTTGGAAAGTTTTCGTGCCCTACATTCAAAGACAAATAATACACGGAACAGCTATAATTATGTGCCTGACATTGTTGCCATTACAATCTTCTTAGTTTATTCAGACATAGACCAAAGTTTTGCCCTCTCTGAAACTTGGCAAAAAAGTCTGAAAGATAATATGTTTGTTTTAAATTAACAAAAAAATCCCTCATAATTTTTAGCTGTTGAGAAGACAGGACATGAAAATGTTATGGTGGGGGTTTTTTTTAGCAACTAGAGACTGACTTTTTGGTAAAGAAGCCATATTCTTATATATGAACCTGTAATCTGTCTGGACTTCCTATATTATATATAAATGTTACAGTGCGAGACAGAATTGATGATTTTCCAGGTAAACAAACAGCTCTTTTCTTTGTTTGTTTAAAGCACTGAAATTATTTTGACAATAATTTTACCACCTTTTTATTTAGTATGAGTTGGTACGGGCTTATTTGTGAGTTGTAATATTTCTTTTAGAGGCTACAGAGTATATAATCCCCATTTTAGGAATTCTGCAAACACTCTGTTTACATAAGGAGTGTTAGGAGATCCAAAGTCTACAAATTTTTCACTTTCAGCTTCAAGTTATCACCTCTGAGTAATTCAGCCTCTCAGCATAAAGCTCTCTTTAGCTATTAAACCTAACAGTAACCAATTCAAAGGCCGAGACCAGATGACGTTCATCTTGATACGGTTTGATGGAGTATGAGGAAACTGCTGTAAACCTACAATAATGCTGCTGTTACTCCACAAACCGGTTTGTCTAAAGGACTGAGCCAAAATCATCACAGAAAACCTCAGACAAGAAAAGGAAGCCCCTAATCCCCCAAACCATTTCCTGTTCCTACACAACAGAACAAGCCTGCTGTGTTGCCAGTGTGTAGCCTCATGCAGAGGAAAAGATGCCTTCAGCTCACCCCTGAATCTCATGTGTGAAGTTAAAATACAATACAGAATAAACCAGTCTGCTGGCAGATACAGAAGCGAGAAGGAAAATCCCTGTGCAAACTCACCAGGGCAAATGATGTTTTCTCCTGGGGAAGAACAATTTCTGTTCAGTACCCATGTGAGTAGCTGCACTTAGGTGTCAAGGCTTGGAGAAAATTCCAATCTGTTTGGGGGGTAATTAAGGATCACCTAGATTTTGAGCTCACCTCTAATGTCACCATCTGTTTGGCCATGGCTCTTTCTACCGCTTCATACATCTGTGTGTTCTGGATCCCCAAGCCGCAAAAGATGACAAATGCTTCCAGGAACTGTTCATCATTTCTGTTGAAAGCCTTGATTTTGCCTGAGTTTTCTTCCATCTTATTCACAAGCTGGCAAACCCCTATGCCAGGGCACAGAAATTAAAATAATTAATACAGAGAACTGCCAAAATGTCACCTATTGTATAGGGCATCAGGAGAAAAATTAAGTCTAGGACAGTTTAACCACAGTGCAAACCACCAATATACCCAAAAGGGGCACACAGGAGTGCTTGTAGGATCTTCCCTGAAGTTTTTTAGAGTCATTTTACTGCATTATAGAATAAATACTAAAGCATTATACATCACTCAGTAGATTCAAAAGTATTTCTTAGGGTGCGTAAAAGAAAAATGTAGGGCTTTACAGACTTGATTATCTCATGATATTCTAGGGTAGGTTTCATCCTAACTTTTATTATTAATAGTATTCTAGATTGATTTAATCCCTAAAGACAATTTGTCCTTTGGAGGCTAATTAAATTTTTGTAACCGCGCCAAAAGAACATTTATGAAAGTCAGAGCAGTGGTACACAGAGTTTTGACTGCCTTATTTGAGTCCATACTGGATTTTTTTTTAAAGAATTGAACTAAACATAGAATACCCAAGCTGAGGCCTAACGCTTAAGTATACTCGCTGATTCTATGAGGAAGTAGTTGAATTATGGCCTGCTCCAAAGACTGCTGAAGTCATTGAAAACCGTCCTACTGAATCCAGCCTGTTTGCTTCCAGCTTGTTAATAATTGCATCGACTTACTTTCTGTTAAGTTTCTGACTTTTCTGTGCACGTGCCATCGATAAGTCTGACAGATAACTTCTACCAAACCTTGCTGCAGCCTAAATCCCTGACACCATTTTGAGCAGAGGGAAATTCCCACATACACCTCGCTTTAGTTTAAACTAGTGGGTGTCAGTTTCTGCTATGAAATCATACTGTTATTTGAAGCAGCTGCATTGTATGTATACATTGTCCTTGGCCAACACTGCACTGGGGGTGATTACTGTCTTAAGTTTGAGTCCAAATGTTTTCTCAGTCTCGTGAGTGTGAGTACTCACAGCTTGGGAGCATAAACGTTAGCCAACATTTTCCTGGCCAACTGCAAATAATTATCCCAGTGAAAATAATAGTTGCAAATTAAACATTCTGGGAAAAAAAATTTTAAAAAATTAAAAAGTCTTAATTTTCTATAAATTGCTGTTGCACACCAGTTTGTATGCTTTGTGTATGGTATGAAGAATGTTTTGCAGCAGAAAGAGTAATATACTAAATATGTATTTAAGCAGCAAAGAGAAGATAAGTGTTTAGCCTGTTGTTTCCAGAACTCTCTTAACACATTTTAGGTTTTCTTGCATCAGCAGAGCTACTCTGAATTTACACAGGATCTCTGAACAGAATCTGGATGCCTTATTCTTCACCACCACAAGGTCAGGGAGGCCAGATTTGTTCTCTGCTTATGGGGAGGGAGGAAATGATAATGAATTCTATTTTACAGCAGTACTAACAGTGAACATAGCAGCTACTGTAAGGTCTTGTCAGTGACACTAATTTTTATATGAAAGTCTTTCCAGCATTTTAGTAGTCTGTATTTATAGACTCAAAAAGATCATTAAGGTCTTTAACTGAAAAGAAAAAAAGCCTGTGAGGGAGCAAATGTACATCCTCCCTGTTATCCTATGTCGAAAAACTAAGGAAAAGAATGTACTGCTCATGTGTGAACTGTGTTTTTAGGAGAACATTGCCCATTGCATGTACAAGTTTTAATGTCTGGTGACAACATAACACCGTCCTGTGGCGACCGGCGATGAGCAACACGCAATTCGATACGGATTTTAGGTGAAGCCATTTATTGGGTGAAATCACACAGATTATATACCTTTGTTACTGCAAACATGGCAAGCTAAAAAACTGCTCATTGGTTACACACACACTGTTCACACCAAACTGATTGGTTAGTGATTGTAACGAGTTCTGATAAACATATCTTATAGCTAAATATCCTTAGTTTACCTTTGATGCCTAAAAGCACCCGCACACCGGCTGTTGTGACCCTGTTGTTATGGCTGGTTCTTAACATGTTCCCTTACTCCCAACTACCTTCCCATAACTCCTGCTTGGTTTAGGACAGCCTGTACCCCTATCAGAAGGCCACTGTGTTTTGAGAATGTATTAAGTTCCTCTCAGCATGAGTAACTTTTCCTGTCTCAAGGGAACAGGAGGATATTGTCAGGGCCTAAATCTTGGGAGAAGAGAGCTAGGCCGCCGGCAGGCCTGCTGCCTTCCCTGACACCGTCCTGTTTTCAAATTAGGTTCTGTTTGGGATTTTAATATCAGTCTCCTCTACAGAGATTAGTAAGGATCACTGTAGCCCTGAACAGTTGTGGCAGGGGCTGTGGTACTGAAATATTGCAAGCAGGATTCTGAACCTTAATGGAATGAGATGATTTTCTACTTATGATAGTACAAATATATAATCCCAGCAAATAAGGATTCACTAAAACCACGATTAACTTTCCCTGGGAAAAAGAAGCTGACTTATAAAACTCTATAGGAAAATCTCATGGAACCCACTTTCAGATATCTGTTTAGTACTGTTTATGACATTATAATTATTTCCATAGCAACAGTGGTGTAACAAACACAAGATTGAGACTCAACAGTGAGTAAGGCACAAATGCAAACAAATTCTTAGAAGACACAGCTTTTGGATATACATAAATGTCTCTTAAAAAGATGAGAACTGCAGTAAATATATTCACTGTGTGGTACTTAAGACTCTCTAACTGTAAACTTTTTCAAAAGCTTCCTTAAAGCACTGAGGGGCCCATAGTTACAATTAAAGGAACTAATTTTTTTTTTTTTAATAGGGGCATGCTTATAAAACCACAGAAAGATTCTGTAAAGCTTTCACCACATACCTGAAAAATGCACAAGTTAGGAGAATAAAAAAGTTCTTGTCATCTTCCTTGCCACTAAGATTTGCTTGGTTTTGCTGTGGACAGTTTTTCCCACCCCAAGCCAATGTGCACATCCATTTCCCAAATTCTGGTCTGGGGTATACTAATCTTAAAAACATGAAAGTAGACTTACAGTAATAGTCTTACATAGTGTATATAGTATGCTAACGGAGCTTATTTGTCCCAAAGACAACTTCTTCACCTTGCCCTGTTAAAAACCTGAACATTAGGCAGGCTGTGAAACTTTAAAGGACTTCAAAGAACATTTTTCAGTGAGAATTACTCCGACTTGAAAAACCCTAAAAACCTAAATGGGGGCCTGATGGAATCTTTCAGTTTGAGCTTCCAGAGGAAATAACAATGGAAGAAACCTTTATGAGCTCAGATGCCACTGTTTGATCAGTAGCTACCAGCATAGGGAAATTTCTCTAATTAAAGCTCGAGTTGAGTTCAATCCTCATCTTGGTAGAAAGTAATAAAAGAACTCGTTAAAGAAGCTGATATCAAAAGAAATTTCAGAAAACTCCATTAGGCAAAGATGATGCTTCTCTTTCTGCTTCAGGAGCTGACAAAAAGATCTGTCTTCATGGAAAAGAGACCTCGTATTTACTGTGTACATTGGTCATGCAGGTTTTTCATCATTTTCAATGAAAATTATGCAAAGACCATTAAATACATACAATTCTTGGCACTGAACATATGCTTGCTAAATTTCGTAAAGCTGAGGAAGTTGGATTCATGCTGGTATCTAGGAGTCAGTATATTTTTTGTTCTCTGTTTGTGGAACTTATGGATACCAGGAAAGCAGGCTGACACATTCTACTCTTCATAGTCCTGGTAATTACCAAAAGTATCATCATCTCATTGTTTCAGGTGAATCTGAAACTCGCTGAAAGACTTAAAGGTCGTTAAGCTCGTTTCCTGACCAGATCCTCAAAACTATTTAGGGTTATACTCATCTCTCAGAACCAAGACCATGGCCCCCTAAATATATTTAGGGAATCATAGAATCATCATAGAATCATAGAATGGCATGGGTTGGAAGGGACCCCAAGGATCATCGAGTTCCAACCCCTCTGCCACAGGCAGGGCCACCAACCTCCAGGCCTGGATCTACACAAGGTTGCCCAGGGTCCCATCCAACCTGGCCTTGAACACCCCCAGGGACGGGGCATCCACCACCTCTCTAGGCAGCCTGTTCCAGCCCCTCACCACTCTCTCTGTAAAAATTCCCCCTAATATCCAATTTACACCTTTCCTCCTTTAGCTTGAATCCATTCCCCCTCGTCCTGACAGTGTCTACCCTTTTAACAAGCTGATTCCCCTCCTGTTTCTCTGCTCCCTTCAGGGACTGGCAGGCTGCAATGAGGTCCCCACACAGCCTTCTCTTCTCCAGGCTGAACAAGCCCAGCTCCCTCAGCCTCTCTTTGTAGGGCAGGTGCTCCAGCCCTCTGATCATCTTTGTGGCTCCTCTGAACCCTCTCCAACAGTTCTACATCTTTCTTGTATTGCGGGCCCCAGCTCTGGACACAGGACTCCAGATGGGGAACTAGAGGTAACTAGGCTTCTCAGTTTCCAAAAGCACCTAGACCTATTTGGGCCTAAGTGATGTCAAATTACCTCTGAAAATGTTACTCCAGGAAACAAATGGTACGATGGCCACTCTTTAAAATAGAAAAAAAGCAAAGGAGATGCTGCAGAGATCTTTACACTGGCTAGCTTTAGACACTGAAACTAGTGTTTTGAGACTGGTGTGTAATCCATAGGTAGAAGCAGGCATCTCCACAGGGCAATTCACAGAATCACAGAATGACTAGGTTGGAAAAGACCTTTAAGATCATCCAGTCCAACCATACCTGTCCTCTACATATTTGCAGCACTGAAACTGCTCTAGCAGCTAGCCTTCTAATGTGTCAATCTTTCTGTAACCGAGTCTCGTTTGAGGAAGCTGTGTCTGCGCAGTTCAGCTTGCCCTTCCACATGCCACTTCTGTTGCCTGAAAACCCAGCACTATCAACAGCTCAGGCCCAAAGAGCTTATTTACTGATTTACATCTTCTCTTCCTTCCACTGCCTTTTAAAAAATCGGCTCGAGGAAGAGTAGTAACTGACCCACTGAACAGAAAGTGTTACTTTATTGAAATAATTGTACTTACAGAAAATTCTGAAATGCAAAGAAGTTATAAAAATGGTGAGGTGTCACAAGAGTGTTGTGGATACTTGGTGACTTATTACATACACAATTTACCATCAAGGTCACAGTGGAGTTATAGCTGAAAACACGATTATTATGGATATTTTACCCTGAGTTTATACCCCATGTTGCTGAGCTTTTACAGTGGAACACAGAAATATTTCTATGAATAATGTATAAAATATTATTTAAAGGTACCTACCTATCACCTTATTCTTTTTCCCATTTTTTATTGGTGTACACAGCAAACTCTTTACATGTTGGCTTACATTTTCTGCATTGTCATTCTGTTAAACAAACAAAAAAATACAGTTACGATTTTAAAGACGAACGTTCAAGCGGCTGAAGTGAAAAAGCTGTAGAGCTGGGGTCTACAACTACCCCTGGTTTAGTACTCCTTCAGATAGCAAGCACGTCTTCAAAGAGTTTGCACATCTTTGGCCTGATGGCATAATTAACACTGTATCTGATATGGACTTTGATGAATAATAATACAAGTAATGATGATAATCTTCATTCAGAGAGCCTTTACAGTGACTTGTGTTGAGGTTTATAATAGCTTCTTTCATTAGAAGGTACCACTTCTATGAAAATGACCAGTTTGCACGAAGTGTTCCACTCGGTGCAGCTGAAAAGAGATCAGCTGGACTTCAGGACACTTTTTGCTCTTCTCCAGTGATGAGCTGTAAAAGGAGCTGACCTTCCCCCCCTTTCCAGCATATCCCCTCCCTTGCAACATGACAATGGAAGGAACAGAAGGCAGAAACCAAGAATAACTGCCTGGCGTTAAGCTAACTGTGTATTTCATGGCACTAAAATTCTCCTAAGCTCTTTGAGATGGCTTGATTAACCCAGCAATGCAACGAAAGGTGGCTCAGCAGGCATCCAATTATGGTCCAAAGAATGACAGGTAGAACAGCCACCAACAAGGTCAACATTCTGCAATCTTCTAAAGACCTTTTATCATTGCTGGGTTGGATATGTTTTGCCATCGGTTTGTCTCATACTCCAAGAGAAGGAAACATTTTTTTGTGGGGGGGAGGATGAAAGGCTGGAGGGGTGGAACAAAATGAAAACACATCTTTTTCAACTATCTGGTGTGGAAAGGATGTAGTACTGCTTTGACTGCCCCTGAAGTAATGTGGCAGTTGCTGAGAAGTAAGTTTGGTCCAATCTCTAATTGTATGCAGCACAGAACAATGGGTAGACACTACTGTTTCAGAGAAAAAGGTTGTTTTGTGGAGTTTGGGGTATTTAACTATTGTTGCTCTGCGCTCTGGTGCTGTGTAAGGATTGCAGGCTGTTTCTTTGCAGGCAAATGCCCAAACAGTGTAATGCTTGTAAGTGGCAATAGGAAGTGAGATTCTTTGAAGAAAACAATACAGGATTACAACATGCCAAATACTTGACTTGACTCCAGGAACTTAAGTGCTGCTACTTAACAGTAGCCAATTATCAGGAGGGTACATGGAATAACTCAAGAGTAGGCTTTGCTGGTTTCTGAACTGTGACATACCTGCGAGGTCAGCTGCAAGAAAGGATATGAGAATTAGCATATCTCCCTGGACCTCTCTGGCAAGGACAGCTGAAAAACACTAAGTCAGTCTGGTGGGAAAATGGGTTTATGGCTGCCCTAAGAAGAACCCGCTGTGTCATGGTAATGTTCAGACCCATAGGAAGTCAAGCTGGATTGCGTAGGAGATAGGACCACAGTGCACAGTGCTTAATAAAAATGCCTGGCCCAGTATTAATGAACAGAAAGGACATTAAGCAAAAACAGAGTCTTGTAGATATTTAAACTTAGTCTCCACTGCACTGGCTGGTTCAGGGAAGAACATGTACACAGGGATGCTGAAGCTTTGCATCTGGCTTCTGTACCATCCTTGTCAGTAGCCTGAACACGAGGCAGGCAACATCAGCACTCCTCCATGAACAAACCCAAGCTGCTGTTCTGCCTCATGTCACTACCTGGGTAGTTGAGGCCACCAAAGCATTTGGAAAGCACAAAGTTATTTTCACGCTGTTGAACATCCTCCAAAGTAAGATGCACTAAGGCACCGGGTGCCCCTGGGATTTCCCTCATGTCAGGGTTTGTCAGATTTCAAAACACGTCACCTACAGCCCTGCCTTGAGACTGCTCCTATGCAGTCGTGGAGATGCAGCCAGTGCGTTAAAAAGCATTATCCAAAATTCCCTCTAGCAGTATTATTATTATTCTCTTTTTATGAGTTTCTTTTACTTCCGTAAGGTGTAAGTCATCTAGATGCCAAGGAAAAATGCAAAAGAAAGGCCCAATTCAGACAAACAATTGTTTGGATGACTTTCAAGGTATTCCTTTTATTTTTAAATGTCTTCAAAGTAATAACTTCTTTCTTTATTAACCTAATACAGTATATCGGTCTGATCATGGTCTTACTTCCATTCATGCAGTTAAGACAGCTTTGAGCCTTGCAAATGTGAGCACTCAGTTTCTGGGTTGCTCAATCCTTCACAGAAACCCACTCCAGAACATCCATGAAACCCTGCACTGAGAAAAAGGGAAGGAACACTTCCTGCCCTTTCTTTCCACTTACTGGAAGGACCACACTGAACACTATTTTCTGACCTTTTCCCTGTGCATCTCAGAACAAAGTGTTTGGTAAAAACCTTCCTGCTGATCATAATTCTTATTACTCTCTTCCTAAGACCCACTAGCCATTAGGCCTAATTATATAAGAAGAGCAGACAACTTTCTAATTTCTGCATTGACAGAAAAATACAGAATTACAGGCTTGTTGATGATGACTTTGAAGGCAACCTGACTGCAGTCTGAGTCTTGCCAAGTGACCTTCCCTCTGAAGTCTCCACTATCGGGTGTGTTCAGCTGTTTACCACGTTAGAAGCTCACACTTCATGAAGTCTGAAGCCAAAGCTCCCAAAGAAAACTGAAATTATTCCTTCTCAAAGTAACAAGGAGCTTGCACCTATTACAATACCCTTTGCCAGAACAAGAGGGGAAAGAGGAGGATAAAAGGAAAGGAATTTTGGAGAGCCTCCCAACACTCACAGTAAACTTCAGAGGATTACTGTGAAACCCTCCAGCTGTTCTTCACTTAAACATTTTCCGTAGGAAATACTGCAAGCTCTACACATCGTGTCTATTTACTGAGAAATCAATGTCAGGCTTTTTTAATAGTGGCTGTAGGGACAAATCCCTTCCCTGGCTGCCTGGCTTGATGTGTGTGAGTATCATACCATTTCTTCACTGATCATGAACTTCATCAAGCAAATGCGCCTGCTGTTGGGTTTGTGCCATTCTAACTGTAAGTGACTGGAGGTAATAAGGGGAAAACAAAAATGCAGGAGAAGTAAACAGAAAAACATTTTACATTTCTCAGATTTAAATCTAAGCTTATTTTACTTACTGTCCAGGGAAATCTTTTGTCTTTGCAGACATCTGGGATGTTGAGAGGTTCCATTGTGTTCTTGACATACTGAGCATACATGTAATTGATTTTGTTGGCGTCACTGTCCCTGAAGGATACAACATTATTGTTGTTATTATGTGCTTAGTATGACAACAACTCATTTCATTATGCAAAGCAGGTAATTGAAATATGAGGAAAGGAAAGGATATAATCAATAGACGTATAGTGGAGTTAAGTTCAAATCCTGTATCCTAATCCAGTTGTCATCACAGAACTCCAGAGTGTATTAATTGATACGTCCCACCATTTCTTCAATATTCTACAACATTAACATGGAACACGAAGCTTAAGAAGTAACCAAATCAGTGCAGTTCATGCATCTGAAGGACAAAGAATGAACAGCAGGGCTTATATTGAAATAAACAGAACTTTTTGAAAACCAAGTGCATGCACAAACTGACACACTTGAAAAAGCAGTGCTGGATGAAATCCAGATCCAAATCCTTTAAGCAGAGTTCAGCAGGTAGCATTTGGGAGTTTTCTGCTTCTAAGTTCATTTCAAATTTCTTCTAAAAGTAAAAGCACAATCAGTTGCATGGGGATTCTGCTACTGAAATAGAACTGTTTATTCCAAACCAGGACATAAAATATCTTTGCAGAATTAATAATCTCCTACTTTTTTGGCCACGATGTATTTAATTCAGGCACTTAAATTCTCTTGGACCCTTTCCCTGCTTTGCAGGGGGACGTGTGTCTTAGCAATAAACCTAGTGCCATCAAGCTGTAGTTTCCTTACGATTTTAGTTATCTTTCTGGTGTAAAGAAGTTCACAGTGCTGGAGGAAGGGAATTATTCTTCTGTTATTTCACAGACTTGGTTATATATGGCAGTGCCCCCACAGTTCTGAGTACCAGTCTGATTTGGGGTTTGAGTCGGGGTCCTTGGTTACATAATAAGCCTGAAATTCTATTATGTCAAGTCATACTTCCCATCTAACCCATGTCATTATATTTCTGCTATGGCCTGAAAGCATGCCCTTCAGGCACAAGAGAAATCCTAACTCCAACCACTGACTTATGGTACAGTCCTTGGCATCTGATTGTGCTGTCTCATGAACTAGAGTCACAGATGCAATTAAGCCTCCGAGATTCTTTCCTTATCAGTTACGAGAATTAATTTACTGATGGCCCATGTGAGCCATTAACTAGTAACCATGAAAGGGACAGTGAGTAGGAAGGGTAAAGTCTGTTTCCCATTCCCACAGTGTAGAAGAGTAAGTAAACAGGAACTTTCATCCTGTGGTATTCCTAGCCTGATGTACCCCTGTACTTTCTGGTTGTACGCTGTCTGAAATCATAATTCGGCTCAACAACCTTGAGATAGTCAAGCCACACACTTTGATGTAATTTTCTAATAGATGGAATTAAATTTAATACACTGTTCACTGCAAAAAAAGATCAAGGGGATACAGAAATCTTCATTTGCTCTCTGCACACTGTAACTACAGTAGTACATTTTATACACAAGTTTCTCACACTTTTGATGTTACTTGAAACAAGTGGTTTTGATGACTGAGAAAGGTAATGGAGACTAATTTTCAGACTTCAATACATAGGCTCACACTAAATTTGGAAACTATTTAATCTGGGTATTTTAATTCAACTATTTCTACATCTTTCCCTTCCTCCCAGATGAACTTCTTCATGGTTTCTCAAAGATGACTGGAGGGTAGAACTTTAGGTCTTTATTCTTGATTTATTCAGTCGTGTTCTTTGAGTCAGCTTCCCTATCTATAAAGTAAGAATAATGATTAAAGTAATGTATTAAAATTATAAAGAGTGTTAGTATCTACTAATTTGTATATGCCTAGTCTTCAGCATAGTAATCTATGCAGATTTCATACAGGTCAATTATAGAGGGACCCACCAACTTAGATTGGTACTTCTCAAATTTTGTACATTCCCATAGCTTAGCTTTGTGACGCAACTATGTGCCTAGACCTGACAAAGTGAAGAGATGGGGCTCTACACTTCTCTTCTGCTCAGTGTGACTCTTCTAAGGCAATGGAGTTTGTCTGTATCTTTCAGGGCAAAACCTGCTGTATAAAAACAGCAGTCAGACATGGGACCCCATGGGAATAAGGTCTGTTATTATGAAAAAAAATAAATATATTAAAAGCACAGTTTCTTCGGCATTCTCTTGGTATAAACTAAAGTGTGAATTTGTTGTTTTACCTCTTCAAATTTTCAGCTGAATCTTCTAGTTCCTCAGATTCCATATGAAACACACTAGAAAATGAATCCTGGAATACCAAGAGAATATTTTAATATATCGGTGTATATTAAGGTGGTCATAGGTTAGAATAGTTGTATTCATGAAAGTCTTGTTGCAGTTCTCAAAACCTCTTCTGTAATAAAGACGAGTATAAAATTATTTCACTTCATTTCACATCTAGCACCAAGCGTACAGGCTCCTACCACAAAAATATCTTCTGATACACCTTTAAGTATCATTGAAGTGCTTTGAATCTCTGCTGATCACTCAGAGAAGAACTCCTAGTGTTCACAATCTGCACCAAATTTATCTGTCAGCACAGAACTTCATAGTTTAACATTCATCCGATTCTAGACCCGTTTTGGTAGGACCAGTGAGGATAGGGACTGATGTCCGTGCCATTTTTCATGCAGCTCCTTTTAACAGCCTAAATGTAGTGAAAAATTAGATTCTCTCAGTACTGAAGATTCAAACTACAGGCTGCAAACTAGGTGCTGGAGCTTATCTAACTCCAATGCACCAATGTACTGGTGCACCAATGTACTGGTCATTGGTAAGTACTCAGCATTGGTGAGGCTGCACCTTGAGTGCTGGGTCCAGTTCTGGGCTCCTCCCCAGCAGAAGGACATTGAGGTCTTGGAGCGAGTCCAGAGAAGGGCAACCAGGCTGGGGAAGAGTCTGGAGGGCAAATCCTCTGAGGAGCAGCTGAGGGAGCTGGGGGTGTTCAGCCTGGAGAAGAGGAGGCTGAGGGGAGACCTTATCACCACCTACAACTACCTGAAGGGAGGTTGTAGAGTGGTGGGCGATGGTCTCTTCAGCCAGGTGACAGGAGACAGGAGAAGGGGAAATGGCACAAAGCTGTGCCAGGGCAGGGTCAGATTAGATGTTAGGAAAAAGTTCTTCACTGCAAGAGTTGTCAGGGCCTGGCACAGGCTGCCCAGGGAGGGGGTTGAGTCACCTTCCCTGGATGTGTTTAACAGACGGGTAGATGAGGTGCTAAGGGATATGGTTTTGCACAGGACAGGAACAGTTGGACTTGATGATCTTAAAGGTCTTTTCCAACCTTGTGATTCTGTAAGGACTGCAAATACACAAATGCAAAAAGTATGTAAATTCTTTTGCATTCTTGTGTGCAGGAGTGACTGCTGTAAATACAGGGAGGGATGGGATTGTGGCAGATTACTGCAAGTGCTGTGTGTTATTTCTATGCTACAGAACCTGGCAATACTTCCTCACTTCCAGCTCTTTCTACACCCCTATCTATAAAGGGCAGCACAGGTGAAACTAGCAATGCCAGAACAAGGCTGAGATATGCAACATAATATCCCACCCTCGTTCTGCAGCCTGTTTTCAGTAGGGAGGAAACACGGGCAGGCAGATTGGAAACGAGCTGTGTTTTGCTGTCATGGGACAGGCCCTGATTCTGCTCAGGTACCTTGGTTAGATGCTCACTGCTTAGACATACTCAAGATGTAAGAAGTGCCATCAGAACTGATTCTGCACAGGAAGGAAAGGCCACAGTGGTTTTGCCCCAGCCTTTTTCATTTTTACCATCCTACATCAGTAGCTGGGAAAATGTTATGCAAGTTATGAAAGAGTTCAACATTCAAGAGCTGTGCCAAAGGAGAGAGCTTGGAGCCATAGTTTACCAACAGGGACTGCAAAACGGCTGCATAAAACTGGCAGCCTGGCCTACACAAAGACCAAAGCCTCCCAAGTTACACCTAACCTGAGGAGATACCATAAAAGAGAGGCAGAGGAAGAAAAGGCAACAAAACATACCATAGGTTTGAAATGCTATTGAGTCAGAATGGAGGGAAGCCCTCCCTGCTCCCAGCAAGTAAGCACTTCTGCCTTCAAACAGAAAACATACTCACCGTACAATCTTCATCCACTATGAAGATGGTACACTTCTGCACTTGCATGAAGGATATTATAGTGGCAGCTATCTTCTTCAGAATTACTTCCAAAGACTGCTGCTCTTCAAAAATCAGGCTGGCAAGATCAAGAAGCACCTGGGGAAAAGGGCATTTGTGAAATCTCAATTGTGATTTAAGCAATAATTAGCATTACTATTGCCTTTGAGTCTTCTCCTCTTCCCTGAATCAAGGGAGTCAACATGTATGTCTGACATACATACTTGATAACAAACTTAATGACATACATTAAGTTTTGGTTTTCACACAGACTGCAAGGCAAGTGTAAATAATAGTCAGTTTGGCACTTTCAGTTGAAGAAATGCATAGCCTGGTTAGCTGTGTGATCTTTTCATTCAGAGATGGCATAGATTTAGGCAGTGACAGCTCATCAAAAGAAACCTGAGAAGTACAGACAGCACACAGTAATTTCTCATTAGGAAACCCAGTAATTTCCTATGGGTGATGTGTGCAGTCTAACTCAGTGACATTTGCATTTCTTAAGACTTTAGAACACAATTATTATCTGTTGTAATTCTAACAGATCCTAATGAGCTCATTTGGTGAAAACTTCATTTAGATACAGTCTGCTGTATTTCAAAGCTTCAGCTGGAGGACTTAGCTGCTCAGATGTGCTCCTATTATATTCCCTCTTCCCTCACAAGCAGCATGGAGCCAATTTGAAATTATCCAAATTCATACCAATTTATAAACTTTGACAGTGACATGGAAACTCAAGACATACCAGAAAATTTTGAAAACAACTGCTCCCTAATTCTTTCTCCAAAACCTTTTCATACTGCGTATGGTTGACACAGTCACCCATAAAGGCAATGGCATTAGTAAGTCCTTAGTTATAAAGATGACTGCAAAACACAGTTGGATTAATCACAAAGAAATTCAGTTTTCCTTTTGATGATTATTGAAAATATGGTTAGTGACTCTTTATAGTTGTTGTAGACTAAAAGAGCAATCTGTATAACCTCTACCATTCTGTAGGGGTACTTCTACCTGAAATTTCTGGATTGTGTGCACCTCTGGTTGTACAGTATGTACAGTGAGCCACAGCAGAACTTCAAGCAATGTTGAGCATATTGAAATAGAATGAGTTTTCTGACATGTAGCTTTACCTTCTTCCCCTTTTCACAGCCCAAGCTGGAATGAGCCCAGCTACTTCTCAGTGCAGTTAGTTAGACATACACAGCATTCAATTAATTAAAAATAGCCAAGGGCTAACTACCATGTGAGAAATACCAGGAGCAGGCACTGATTACTAGCTAGCCATGGTAATCCCTGTATTCTCAGGACATACTTGTTGACCATACCTGATTACGCCTGTTCTCAAGCAAAGATGTCTCGTACAATTGAGCGTTGTGAAGAACAATTCCACAAAATGCCAAATACGCAGCAAAATCCTGAAGGCAAACGAACACCAACACATCATGAAGACCATGGCTCACAGCATCTTAACTCTATTCAACTACAGCTGCTACAAAGTCTTTTTGTTTGTTTCACTTTGAAGTATTAATTGATATTTTTAGCTTATAGTTGGTAACCACACATTTAGGTTTGGGATTTTTTTTCTCCATTACTCATAATTTGTTATTTCCTCAAGATTCTCTTCTCTCCTTTTGCAACTAGGGAGGGTTAAGTCACCGTCACCAGCCTGAGTGCAGCCTAGTTTTTGCTTTACCGATCGGAATGTGAAGTCTGGAAATGTTTGGAAAGCAACTTCAGCGTGAGAATTAGGAATCAAGGTGCTGCCTGCTCTACTGATTATCTCATATGTTGTTCAGAATTTATCAATTCATAATTTAGCCTATAAATGGAAAGACCAAGAGGGGATCTCATCAGCAGTTATAAACACCTGAAGGGTGAGTGTCTAGAGGAAGCGGGCAGACTCTTCCCAGTGGTGCCCAGTAACAGGAAGAAGGGCAACAGGCACAAGCTAGAACACAGGCAGGTCTATCTCCATATCAGAAAAACCTTCCTTACTGTGAGGTTGACCAAGCACTGGGACAGGTTGCACAGAGAGGCTGTGGAGTCTCCTCTGGAGATATCCAAGACCCATCTGGATGCCATCCTGTGCAATGTGCTCTAGGTGATCTTGCTTTAGCAGGGGGGTTGGACTAGATGATCTCCAGAGGTCCCTTCCAACCCCTACGAATCTGTCAATCTGTGGATCTGTAAAAGCTTTTTCTCATTCTGTAATTGCTATGCTGAGAAGTGATAAAGCGTTTAAAAAAGAATCACTAAAGAGTCTTTAATATTCAAAATATGTATGTTGGGGATGCTGAGAGACTTAGAAATGATTAATTAAAAATATGTTTGTTAAAAGTTATGGAGCACATTTACAATGCATTTCAGCAGCACAAGCCTGTTTCAGAAATGTGTGAGATACCATGCTGATCCAGAAATGACACAATTTCACATCCCCCTTCCTCATGGCCTCATCAAGAAAAAAACGTGCAGTATCACCAGGCAATTTTACTTTTTCAGAGGTGTTTATTATTTAATAACTTTAACATTTCTGATCAGCACAGCAAGTAATAACACATCCGTTTCCCATTGCCCCGTGGGAAGAGGAAAGAAAGAGGAAAGGGAAGAAAACAGAAGAGACACAAATGTCCAGCTTTTATACCTTTTCATCTTGTTCCGTGAAAGTGCCACCAATTCCAGATTTCTTATTGATTGCTTGAGCCACACCAACAACCTAGAGTATCAAAAATGGAGGAATTAGATAATTTTTAGGAGTCTGTCGTTGGATTCTATTTCTGAACACATTTATAGAAGATAATAAATTATCATTACAGCTGTTCATTTGGTTGATCTTAGGATGACAGAAGATATTTAAGCATGGTTTTTCTCTAATCTATTCCTATTACAAATAGCTGAGCACGAACCTGAAAGATCCCAAAAAGTAAGTGGCATGAGTCCTGGATGCTCTCATGAAGAGGGGTCAATATGATCCAAAATTGTTTTCATAAATTGGAAAAATCATCTCCCAGAAGGACAACAACATTTACACTTCTGCAGTCATAAGCCAGACCACGCAAAAGCTCTCTACTTGTGTGTTCTGCTTGTGTGTGGAAACTACCTTTCTGCTAGCTCTGGGAGAATTCCAGAACACAGCTTCCTTACTAGATCCAGAGTTTGGCTACAGTGATCTTTTTGCATTTTGTATCCCTCTGAATCTGACTGGATTCATTCTCATCTGCTGAAAAATTGTGTACAAAGGTTGTGTTCCCTTGAGTCCCTGGTCTCAAGTTTGTTACTTAGACTTCAGACCGAATCTATGTAACAATAAAGCAGGCCAGAATACACATCTAGTCTTACTAACTTCTGTCTAAATTGTGTTACATTTCAGATTATACTTTTTTAGTATAGAAGTAATCTGTGGTAAAATTGGATTGCAGGTTTCTGGATGTAATTCCATAATTGGGACATTAAAACACAATTTCTTACAAAATAGAAAACAATCCCCTTTAAGGGCAGTCCGGTAAAGTCCAAGCTACTGGTGCTTTTGTAACCACCTACATAGAAGATAGTTAGCCAATAAACATGATTTCTCCATGAAGCATGTTTAGATGTTTAAAAAATGTAAAATGAATCTTGAGAGAACACCACAGCTGTTGAAGCACGATGCTTTTGTTACTGCCGGTCTTTGTGGAGTTCAGTTCTGCGTGCTGGTGAGAGCCTCCCAGGATCCCAATCCGCCCTGCAAACAGCCAAACTCCTTATAAAAATGAAAGTGGAATTCAGGTCTTTGCTTAGTATTGACTCCAGCTTCTAACTCTCGACATATGGAGACAAATGAAATTGGGTGGTTGCTTTGGACTTACTCTTGATGCCTTCTCTGGTAATTTGGATCTGGTTTTCAGAGTCCAAGGCAAACAAGAATTTAAACAGAGCTTCACACAAGTCAGTATGAAAAGAAAGTGAGCCTTTCTTTAAAAAACAAATTCGCTGGGATAGTATTTCTGTAGATTCCCCACTGCAGTTACTCAAGCTCTGTACTGGCAGTGACCATTCTGTCCTATAAATTAGTTTAAATTTCTTCTGGAGTCTGCACTTATCATTGTACCTCTGTGCTTCTGCCCTCCAGAGTCATAAATTAACCACATATTTTTCACAGCACACTAAAACTGGAAGGCTTTCAGGGGAGACAGGATAATTTCAGTTGAGATACTTCTGACTTTCCCTGTCAAACAGGTGAAAATAAGAGGTTTTCTAACTCAAATATTTTGTCATTCCATTAAAAAAGGTTACTTATTTTTATTCTTACACGTTATTAAACATAATGCAAGCTCTTGTTCTTTATTAAATCAAATTGTTAGCATAATAATTGTTTCTCTCTAATGCATAACTATTTCCTAGATGACAGGATTTCAAGATCTTAGTCTTTCCAGCACATAATTCAGTATGTTTCCACTTTGCAAATTATTACTAGTCTGACTTTAGGCTTAAAATAATTGGAAGAAGAATTCCTTTAGCTGTGAAGTAAAAACCAAAATGTTCTGACTGTTGGTGAATAAGGACAGGTTTCTGTAACTGATACTAAGAGTGGGAACTATAAGCTGGTGAACCCAATGCTGTTTATCAGGATGCATGAAAGGGGCACCAAAATAGGTGACCTTCTGGGGAAGGTGCCAGCCAGAGGGTGAGGACAATTTTATCTTTTAGTCTGGAGAAGAGGAGACTGAGGGGAGACCTTATCACCACCTACAACTACCTGAAGGGAGGTTGTGGAGAGGTGGGCGATAGTCTCTTTAGCCAGGGGACAGGAGATGGGACAAGGGGAAATGGCACAAAGCTGTGCCAGGGCAGGGTCAGATTAGATGTTAGGAAAAAGTTCTTCACTGAAAGAGCTGTCAGGGCCTGGAACAGGCTGCCCAGGGAGGGGGTTGAGTCACCATCCCTGGATGTGTTTAACAGACGGGTAGATGAGGTGCTCAGGGATATGGTTTAGCTTAGGACAGGAATGGTTGGGCCTGATGATCTTAAAGGTCTTTTCCAACCTTGTGATTCTGTGATTCTGTAACTCTGTGAAAGAGCACATGGCAAGAAGCCATGAAGTATATGCAGAGCTTTTGACTCTCCTCCGATTGTCTGCACACTTGCAACAAATGATTGACAAAGCCGCAAAGAACGTCCTTTGTCTGAGATCCAAGTAGTGTAAGACCAGAGCAAGGTGTTCATCATGGTATTTTTTCCCTCTCGCTTTTCAAGGATAAACAATCTCAGAAGAAAACTGTGTGGTGTGCGTGTTTAAAAAGCTCTCCTTATCATTACATTTAGAATTGCTAAACTGATGGAAGGCATACAGTTTTATTTTTGTAGTGGAAACAAAGACAATTTCCTATCTGTCAGCCTAGCCCTTCTAAAACACTGATGTTGCAAATAAGGTCGTTGTTCGGCAGCACAAATCCCTGCCAACTGTGGGCTCAGAAATGTCTGTCTGAAGTAAAGTACAGCTGTTAGCTCCGTTCCATACAACCAGTTTTTCCCACAGTCAACCTCTCCTTTACTTCGGGGAGGTTATCACCTGTAGATCTTTGTTAAGGTCTTTCAGTAAAAGGTTTTATTTGAAGAGCACTGAGGAGAATAAACCTGCTAAAAATTTATGGTTATCTTGATGATGATGATAAAAATTTTGTGCAGATGCCAACCTTTGTTGTCATTGTTTCACTGGCATTCTAAGCTGTTAAAGACAGCTCTGGAGTACGTGCCCTTTTTTTCATGCAAAAGAAACAGTTTGATAAATTAAACAGATCCAAACCCCAGCCTCATTTGTGTCAGCACAGATTCCAGTCAACTTCACTAAATTCTGTAGAATGCGGTATAGGGACAGTAATGAGAAAAACCTCACATGGATATTACATAGCCATTGGAGTCTTGCCGGCCACCAGGTAATTAGGAGAAGATGTAGGAAACTCAAGAGGATCTGTTTCTCTTACTAAAGTAATTATGTATTTAGGACACAGGAGAACACATGACTGCAGTTTAGAGAATGCTAAGCACTGTATGAAACCCAAATCCTCATTTCTAAAACTTTCTGTAAACAAATCTGAAATAACAGTAGGCCCGATCTGTGCTCTCCAGCTGGCAGCTGTATTCGCACCGGCAGAAACATGGAGTCAGTTGCTCTGAGCTCAGCTATACAGAAGACATATTCAGATAACAGGCACATTAAAAGTATGAAACCTTTCTGGCAATAAACAGGACATATCTGAGATAAAGCCAGTTCTCCATGAAGCTTGGAGAGTATCGTGCCCAGTCCAACACTTGCTCATGAAATCACCGTTCCAGTTTAACAAAAAGGTGGAGTTCAAGATACTTAGGCACAGTATTTTATGTGTCTTTAATTCTCTTAACAGGCATGAGCCAAGGGAACTTTTAAAAAAAGGTTCAGTCCTGCAGCAATAAAGCAAAAATGTCTGTTTGATTTCTTGTCATTCTCTTACTAAGCCTACAGAATTATCCTGTGTATTTCTTGGTCACCCAGCACAAAACTAGTAGGACAGAAAGGGGTTAAAAACAGCTGTGAAAGGGAATGACCATTAGAAAACCTTACAGGTGTTCTCTGGACTGAAAAAAAAATTACTGAGGGAAAGACTGAAGTAATTAGTATCTCTTATACTTTGATATCTCTGTGTTTATGGCCTAATCCCTAAAGTTACCAGTGAGCTGTTGAGCTGCACTCTTTTCCATGAGCTATACCCCTAGTCTGACTAAGTAGGTGGGATTGTAGAACGAAGGGTATCTGTAGGACTAATGCAGTTCCTAATGAGCCTTTATCCAGGTTTGCTGTACTGAACACGTGTAAGGGGCGGGCAGGAAGAAACAAGCTGTATGTAAAGGACCTTAGTGATCCCACTGTCTTTAAAGCCAGTTGGAAAATTTCCCCTTGGATCACAAACCAAGTACTTCTGTTATTTTCCATTCAGACCACATAAAATGGACATACACCATGAAGACAAAAACCAATTTTGATGATGGAATCATTCTCTTATTTCAGTGTCAAAAAAAAAGGGGGGGGGAACCCTCCAACCATTACTGGGTCAATATCCACACCTGTTCTGCCACATCTGCACACAGCTTTCTGAATTGCATTATTGCTGGCAACCCAGGTAATCTTCCAGTGCTGCTACTTTGCCTGTAACCTTTCTTCTCGGTCTGTGCCAGTGATCCCATTTAATAAAGCCTGATCTACCTTACAAGAAGAGATTTCTTCTAATCATCAGGGAGAATTATTTTTACTATCTTCTTGCAATAGCAGACTCCTGCCTCTAAAAGTAGCAAGCTACCTAGAGCATTTCCCAGCAGGTGATGACTGATTACTTCAGTACTGGTGACTGTGCTCTGAATTTTTTCTGGATTGTTCCATGCTGCAGTTTTTTGCACATTATGATTACAAGCCTAACGAACTGTGAAAGCTGCTCCAGCTCTACAGGTAGGCAGTGCCCTTTTTAGTTTGTCTTACTTCAGGTGACTTAAGAATAACTAGTTTTGCTTCCTGAGAAGATTAACTTTTTATTTTCTTTGCTGACACTTGAATAAAAATGACATTAAACACTGGTCACAGGAAGAGAGGAAACTCAACTTCTGTCTCATTTTAAAGACTGGAACCCATCCACTTGAGAAGACAAAGTGGTTTTAACCTTACTTTGCTCTCCTGGCCATGTAGAGTTTGATTCAGGCTTATAAAATTACCCTGCAGGGACAGAACTCTATTTACAGGCTTTCATTTTTAATCAACAAAACTTTCCCATCCTATTGCAGCACTCATGCCAGCAGCAGCCTGCATGATTTCCAGCAGTCTAGCTGCTGTAGCACATGTCTCGGCCTAAACTGAAAATCCACTCAAGAAGCAAATTACTGATCTCCATAATCCCACAGCAAGGCTGCTACTGGAACTTGAGTTAGTTTGTTTAAAGTTAGCTCAGCTAGATCTGCACTAGACTGCAGCAACTGTGATGGATTATACATAAAGTGTTCACTGGGGGAAAAAATATACCGTAGCTGGCTAACGGTAATATGCCTGCTCACATCTTGCACGATAAAATTCTACAGGGTATTTTCAAAGGCTGTTGAAAACAGAGTAGCACCCCTGGTTTCTTGGGAAGAGCTTCCCAGTAACAGGACACGGGGCAAAGTAAACAAGAAACTAAACAATTGGAGTGAGCAATGCCAGAATAAAACATTTCCCTAGGCGATTAGTGGGAAGTTCAGTCCTACAAACTCAGAGCCTGGGGAATAGGCCTCAATTAAATTCAGCTGAAAGTTCCTGTATGTGAAAATCCTGCAGCTTTTAGGAGAAATCAAACTGAAATGGAATTTTATGGAAATTACTCTGCAGAAACAACAGAAAACTATGTCATTTCTGTTGATGTTCTATGGCAGCAGTGGTGACTCCATGCATCAGAGACCATCCGTTCCACAGACGCTCCAAACCAGTTAGAAAGTTGTACTGAGTATCAGTTCTGGGTAACTCCCCAAACTGTTAGTTTAGGCTAAGGACTTCCATTCCCTACTCCATTCTGTCAGATTTTGTGAAAATCACTGTTTGTTTACAAATGTCTATAAAACCAGATGGAGAATTTCAAGGTGATAATTATTTGTAAGGACTTCTGTCGTCCTTTCTCTGGGTCTCTGAAGCCAAGACCAAACAAAATGAGAAGAAACTGCCACTGCATTTTCTGACTTTATTACAGGAGCCCTAGAAGGCAAACCAGTACCATTTGAAGCTTCTGAAAAAGTAAAGGTTTAAGGATACACCAGGAATGAAAAGCTGCTTTTTGAGATGCACAATGCTGAACTGCCTCAGCCTTAGGTCTTCTGCCAGTAGCGGTACAACCCTGCTTTCTGTACAAGCACAGAAATGGTTAGCATTAATAGCTACAGCTACAGCCTGTGGCCAGCAATACCAGTTTCCTCTTGCAAAAGAAATAACCATGGTAACTCTGTGGTAGAAGCTGGTAATACTAACTTTTCATTGAGGATAAAAATGCAGTGTTTTGAAGGCTTTGATGTGTTCTCTGACATACGTCAATAATCCGAGGAGCGAGGCTTACATACTTGATGACTAGATAGCTGTATACAGTCATCTGCTCTTAAAGAAGAATCACCAGAGCAAATCTTTCAGGATCAAAATGGAACCTTTGCTATTGCTTCACATTCACCTTATAACCAATTTAAATACAGGAATAGGTGATTAAATTATCTGACTTGGCTTTTTTTTCTAAGGAAGAATACAATCCAGGTTGCCCAAAGCCTTCCTCCTTGTTTTGGATAACCAGCAAATGATAAAGCTTTGCATGCCAGAAAGCAGCACGTGGCAATACTTTTTGTCATATGATGGGATGGAGAGAATTTCTGTTTGCTCATTAGAGCTTGTGCAGCAGGGGTTACAGAGATCAGCAGTTTGTTCAAAGCCCCTGAAGTCAGATGCAACGCACAGCCTAATTTTTCAGGGGAAAACAAGAGCTCTTCATAAAGCTACCACCATACAAGCCTCTATGATCTGATCTTGAAGGACATCGTCAGCAGGATTTTCTGCATCTGAAACGCAATGTTCCTATGGCATTTCAGTCAGCAAAAAGAGGCTGAGTAGATGATCGAGAGAAGTTTTTACAATTAAGTGAACAGAATCTGTACAGAACTCAAGTCCTCTTACTGCACTGCTTCTTTCTCACTGTTAGTAGTCCCCTGGTCCTTTTTATGAGCTCTTCTGTGAATTAAACTGTTTTCTTCTTTTCATCTATGGAATTTCTTACTGGCTGTTATTTTTAAGTGAGACTTGGGTTTCTCACATGCCTCATGGAAATATAGGCAAATGTTAAAAACATCTACTGGAAAAAATCTCCGTACTTCAGCAGGCCCAGAGGATTTAATAATCAGCATGAGATTTTCTTTCTCTCAATTACTTACTCTTCTGTTTTTAAAAAACAGTACTAAAACTAAACAAACAAACAGAAACCCCCACTTGCTTCTCTTTCTCAGTGTTTATTTTTGGACGTCTTCCAGAATCATCTTTTGACTGTGATTGCTGACATCCTGGTCTAAGGCAGCATTGACTGTCCTCAATATTGCTAGAGGGACTTTGGGGATTTTTTAAATTTTTGTTGTTTGCTTTTTTTTTTAATGGGGAGGAGACAGTATTCTGGTCTTGTCATTTGGTTGTTGGTTTGTTTTTTTTTAAAACAAAAAAAACAGCAGAATGAAAATGGCAAATTAAGGACTGATTCACTGACTCAGATACCTGTCCAGAAACGTGTCAGCCACGTATGAGGGTGAGAGGAAGAAAAACCTTCCAGCAGAGATTTTAAAATGAGAAAAAAATAAAAAGTGTGATCCTTTCCTTGAAGAAATCCTATGGTTCAGTCCCTTCGAATTAGTGCATGGGAGTAGAGTGTAACACTTTCCTCAAACTTCAAGTTGGCTGAACTTTTCAAAATAAACAAATTTCTGCTTCATTTCCACTGGGTGATGCACTTGGGAGTGGAAAGCTAGCTGAAGATACGGCCAATTGCAGGTTTATTCAGCCTGGAAGTCATGGTGTGTTGGACCAACAGACTACAGCTCTTACTCCTTCCCCCACCTGCCATCAGGACCCGTTGAGAAGGAAGCACTTTAATGCTCCCTGGCCAGCAAGACTTTGCAATTCATTCTTGACCCCAATTCCATAGAGCATAGCAGGTTTTTTTCCATTCAACAAAAAGAAAATGGGAGAGCTTGGGTGAAATGTAAAGGGTTGCAGCAGCCTGACATGGACCACTGGTCCCTGACAGCTCTTCACACAACATCTGCTTTGCTCATCAGCTGGCCCAAGGCCAGCAGTGGCTGCTGCCTGTTAGAAAGGGGAAGACTCTTAAGTGTGAGTAGGAGAAGAACAAGTATTGTCTTTAGAATAACTGAGAAAAAATATTTATAAAATATTTATAGCAGTAGGTGAAGAAAGAAAATCCTTGCTGATCATCTGGGTCAGCTACAGCAAGATTCAACAAACAAGTTAAATCAAGAATTTAATCAATTTCTTTAATGACAAAAAGGTTCAGTGCAGTAAAAGTCAAGGTGACACATTCCATAAGAGGAGTAAAAGATGGAAAAGCAAGAAAAAGACAGTATGATGTTTTCAAATCAATCTTGGCAACATTTCTTTTTGGACTTTGCTTTCTGGAAGCAAACTATCAACACTCTGAAAAACAAAGGCATTGCAGGAGAGAAAATCTCCATCCTAAAGCTCTAACTCACTCTATAGAAAGCCTTAACCTTTATGAGTATTCTAAGAACTGGTGATGTGGCTGAATGCTACTACGTTCAGGATTGAAACCCCAAGCTTACTTTACTTACTCCCTAAGTAGAGGAGCAGACCTCACTTTCCCCTGTTCATTGGCTTTCACTGGCTTTACTGAATTCAGTCTTCAACTACTTGGTGCAAGAAGACACAGTTAATCCATAGTAAGAATCCTCTGTACTGCAATAGCATCAAACAGGAGGAGAGATCTTCTGGGAGAAGTAGCGTGGATGGGAAATCACAGAATCACAAGGTTGGAAAAGACCTTTGAAGAGCATCAAGTCCAACCAATCCCATCCTAAGCTAAACCAGATCCCTCAGCACTTCATCTGCCCGTCTGTTAAACACATCCAGGGAAGGTGACTCAACCCCCTCCCTGGGCAGCCTGTGCCAGGCCCTGACAACTCTTGCAGTGAAGAACTTTTTCCTAACATCTAATCTGACCCTGCCCTGGCACAGCTTAGTGCCATTTCCCCTTCTCCTGTCTCCTGTCACCTGGCTGAAGAGACCATCACCCACCTCTCCACAACCTCCCTTCAGGTAGTTGTAGGTGGTGATAAGGTCTCCCCTCAGCCTCCTCTTCTCCAGGCTGAACACCCCCAGCTCCCTCAGCTGCTCCTCAGAGGATTTGCCCTCCAGCCCCTTCCCCAGCCTGGCTGCCCTTCTCTGGACTCACTCCAGGACCTCAATGTCCTTCTGATGGTGAGGAGCCCAGAACTGGACCCAGCACTCAAGGTGTGGCCTCACCAATGCCCAGTACAGGGGCACAACACTTTCTTAGACCTACTGGCCACACTATTTTTGATACCAGCCAGGATGCCATTGGCCTTCCTGGCCACCTGGGCACACTGCTGGCTCATATTCAGCCTGCAGTCACCCAACGCCCCCAGGTCCTTCTCTTCCTGACAGCTCTCCAGCCAGTAAATAGGTACAAGAGTTCAATGAGCAGCTTCACGGTGACCGAAATTAAGAGAGATTTAAGCTATATGACTTGTGGATGACTTTTCTGCATCACGTGGACACCATGTGGCTTTCAATGCCTGCTGTTAAGCACGTGAGAGGTTTTTCACTGTATTACTTATGAGCTGAGTTAACAGAATGTAAAATCCAACCTTTGAGACAGTGATAAAACTCGGTTTGTGTCCTCTGAAGAAAATAATGTACATACAAGCTAAGCTGAATTTTAATTGCTATCTGAGCACGCACTGAGACAGACCAGTACGTCTGCAGAGAATTTTAATGCTGACAGATGTTTAGTACAGGAACTGGGAACAGCACTTCTGGGGTTAAATACATATATTTTCCTTCTGCATTTGGGTTTAAACTCTTCTTGACAATTCCCTTTGGCTTACATTACTGAACTAGATGAGAGAAAATTAAAGTCCTTTTTTAAAAAGACATGATTTTATACTGTAAGGTAATGACTGCCAGCTAATAAAAGTTTAAAACATTGGCATAGCTGGAAACAGTATTACATGAAGTGATCTCAGTACTGCAACTTACCTCTTCCCTATGATTCTTTATTGGCATACAGAGAATGCTCTGAGTCTTATACCCTGTGATCTGGTCAACTTCTGCATTGAATCTTGGATCCTGGTACAAGACAAAAAAAACCAAACCACAATTATTTGACCAGTTGCAGGAAGAGCAGTTCTTTTTCTTCCCTAGTTTAAACCTTAAGAAAAGTACAGTATTTCACTTTATTACTAGTTAATACTTAAGTTGTTTTTAAAACAACAACAAAAAAGCATTTCTGTGGAACACAAGTGCCTGTGGATAAGTACAACTGCCAGAAAGAACAAAAAGAACCCCAAACTGTAGGAGAAGCCTTCCTTGAGCCTAGACCATCATTAAAACAAATGTTTAGATACCCTACTGCTGTTAGAGAGATTCCTTCTTTCATTTTTTCAGGTGAATATTGTTGTAAAACTGATTTTTTTTTAAATCTTACTAAAATAAATCAGGCTACTTTTAAAGGCCACTGTTCTTTCCCTAGTAATGGAGTTCAAGTTGAGCATGATAGACCTAATTCACGAACAAACTTTTAAACTGCAAGGATGGGTGATGTCCCACTGGAAACCTGTACTTAGCAAATATTTGGACAATTTCTGAGGCAACAAATAAGTGTTTGTTGAAAATGAAACTACATGAAATCATGCAGCTGTTTTTTGGGGCGTTTTTTTCGCTTCTGAAAAAAATCTCCTCAGAGTGATGTCACCTGATTCTGTAAACATGCTCAGACCAGCTGGGAGGTGATCAGTCAGAACTGGTAATGCCTTTGTTCATTAATCAATTCATTAAAATTTTCATGCTCCCTAAATCCAAAGCACAAAATCAGCATATCCGAAGAGCCTGGAATGATGAGATGAGAAGCTGAGATGTAACAGATGTCCTCTCCCAGTGCCGGATTCTCTCTGTTCATCTGCCCTTGTCTTAAATAACTTGAACATTTCATTTGGGAGAGCTCTGTACAGCTCAAACCTTCAAACCCTCGTCCTGTTCTTGTTCACTCAGCTCTTACTCTTTGTGCCTCAGGTACAATAGACTGAAGCACTTTTAGTCACAGGCCCCCCGTGTTCAGACAGTTCCACTCACAATTTCATTCCCTTTGGTGCAGAAGTATCTTATGTCCCTATGCAAGCATAAAGGTGAACCTTCCCGTGTCCCAAGCTAGAAATGCAAATACTGGTGTGCACACAGCTGGGTGGTGCACATGGGGTTGATGTCTGACTGCTGATGTCAAACTTAGCTAATTTATTTTTGATTTGTTTTGATGTTAGTGTTCCTCTGGCATTACTCCCAGCTACATGGATTTGCATACGCACGGATCTGTAACGCATGCCTTATAACCAAAGCCATGCTGCCAGGTTTGCATCTTGGCTGGTTTAAGTCAATACAGCTCCAAATACATATGCTAGAACAGCCATATTACAATAGCTGCTCATGTGCCCTTTTGTCAACAGTTGTTCAGTTTACCTCGTAGGCGTTCTTGATATTCAGAGGCTGCCCTATAGCGGCTACGTGGCCCACAATGCCCTTGTTCCACTCGAGGCGAATGCAGTTATTGGAAGCCTCTTCCAGGGTGGAGCCTTCTGCCACATCAAACAGCCTGCTGACCAGAAACTTCTCATTAGAGCTATCCTCACAGACCAAGAACAAGGAATAGCGATCGGCTGCTATAAGCTCATGGATGTGTAGGAAGATTTTATGGCAAAGCGCTGTGACATCTAAGTGACTAGAAATATCTTTCACAAGTTCTAATAGTCTTGAGCACTGATCCCCTGCACTGGTCTCAATCCTTGGAGGTTGCAGAGGCATCTGTTCCTTCTTTTCAGAGCCCGAGAGGAAGCTCACTGCTCCTACTGAGTCCTTGACAAAAATAGGCCTTAAGGGTCTGTCAAATTCAGAAGCAGAGATTTTCCTTGCCGGTGTCCCAGAGTTGGTGGTCTCAGCACAGGCAGGCTGGTGACAAGCACAGGATTCACTCTGGGACTTGCTCCCCTCCTTGCAGACTGGGATGGTGTGAACTCTCTCAGCAAACCATGCATTAACCATTTCTCTGCAAAATGAAAACAAAAATAAAGTCAGTGATGGAACTTAAAAATCCTCAGGAACTAATACACACTTGAAGAGGACACTGCAAAGAGGGTAACTTTAAACCTTTTCATGCAGCGGACATGAGCGTTCCTGTAGTGCTCATCTCCATCAGTGTTCCTCAGTTTTATGCAGCACTTTGGCCTAGATTAAGTAGTAATGGTTTAAGCCCCATTGACGCTATTTCTGCCCAAAGGAAATACCTGAATAGGGCAGAGGAAGACTGCTTACGCTTGTGGCTTGCAGAATATTTCAGATCAGAAGTTCTCACCGTCATTTTGTGCTTGAAAAGTTCTGGCCCTTCCCATTCCTGAGTTTTTGGAAATATACAAGATGTGTGTGTGTATATATATATATATTCATATGAAGACAAAACTTTCTGGTTTAATTCTGGCTTTAGAGATTATTTCTAACTTTTAAAAAGATCATTTTGAACTTCAATTCTGTCAAATCACCTGCAGCCTGCTCCTGGTTTTATGTCACCTATACAGTATTTTTAAGCTCCCCCATTCTCTCAGTTAACGAAAAGTGCTGTTCTGGTTCAAAGCACAAAAGTTTTCCTTAAAAAGCTGTCAGAAACTTTAACATTTCCAATGTAACCCCCTTCAAAATAATGGGAAGACATTCTTTTCATACATTTATTTTCTTTCGTTGCATATGAAACTCATTGCCTAACTCAACCCAAAATGCTGAATACCCCCCCAAAATTATATTATTAAGAGTTTACCATTGATTATCATGCACTTCTAAGCTTTAACTGTTTCTCAAATTAACTTAGCACTAGAATACCAACCCTAATAACATCTTCACTAAACACAGCGTATCTTGAATTATCTGTAAGCACACACATCAGAAGCACACGCTTTTTTCTTATCACTGCAATATTTTCCTGTCCAAAATCTGTTGCATTTTGGTTTGTTGTTTTTTTTAAATACAGGGCTTTCTCTTTCATTTGCTCAGTGTCCAGGATTCCTCACAGCACATGATCTATTCTCAGAAGAAATGGTGTTTTCTGAATTACATAATGTATAGGCCTATGAACAGCAAAAATCCTATTAAAAAGCCTGATCTTTTGGAAACCTTTCATGGTGGTCATGTTTTAAATTTGGGATATTTTTTATTTGCTCAGCAGACCACAGGAATTTCGAGAGTGAAGCTGAATGAAACCATGGAAGTCAGTCAGGTTAGTCAGCTGCTGGTCGGTTACATGCATCGGTATATGTTAAATAGGAAAAGCACTGTACATGGACGTTTTTTCCTTATAGAACAGCTTCATCTGTGTTGTAGAATGCAATACGGCAAGTGTAGTTAGTCCTTAATTCAAAGTAAAATAACGGATTAAAACCTAAAGTCCACCAATATTATTTTTATTAGCAAGGAATCCTCCACAGAAACTTATTTGCCTTCTGTTAGGAAGGTCTGAAAGAGTTTTTCAGATTTTGCAATCACATACCACTTGGAGACCTCAACTGAAGGCAAACTCGCTATAAAAAATTGAATTGATTTAGGAAATGGGGTGAGTGTTAAGGGAGCACCTGGGCAAAGCAAAGTCATTTTGTTACTGCGCCCATTCCACTTCAGTGAGAGCTACCTGGTCATCTTTTCCCCCTCTGAAAACGATGTCTGACTGAGGTAAGTATCACTCAGTGCAGCACTGTAAAACCAAATTATCTCAGTGACACCAGTGCGATTCCAAGTAAGTGGATGACAGACTGTTCTTTATGTTGGTGTCTGTCTGTGTGCTGTGCTCCTGCTCATGCGAGACCGTAGGTGCGCCCTTAGCATCATTCATAGCCCCAGCGACCTTCACTCCAGGCCAAACAGGCGGTGTGGTCACACAGGACATTTGTGACTCTTCTGACAATAGGAGGCCAAAACCACTGAATGAGAAGCTGGACACAGTTAAGGCGATGGGAGTTTTATCTCTGAGTTCCACTAAGCTAGCATTTCATTCCATGTTTTCACACTTTCCGTGAGGCTCCTGAAACAGTGCTTGCTGCAGCAATAATACACCTCCTTCAACATCTCTCATCAATTTCCCAGCAATCTAAAACTAGCCCAGTTACTGGAAACGTGGTGCCAGAGAACACAGTGAAATTTCATTGTTATTCTGAAAGAGTTGCAGTTCATTGCCCAGTTACTTATTTTTTAAGGAAGTAAACTCTGGTTTTTAAGTGTATTAAGTAAAAAACTACCGATGATCCTCCTTCATTACAGCAGTGACACTATTTTTTTTTGGTGGAATTACCTCATCCGAATGTTTTGTGCAGCAAGAAGCATAAGGAACACCTAACACATTATTAGAACTTTGACTTTAGCAAGATTACCTAATTACTTAATTACACTTAAACAGGATAAATATTAAATACGACAGTCCCTGTTTATTACTGAAATATATAATAAAATTTGCATAGAGCAGTATCACCTCAGCAGAAAGCTGTTTCAATGAGAGTCAAAATAAGAAGCTAGCATTTGGTAACATTTGGAATTACCATTTATTATGCTGAATGAGAAAACAAAATAAAAATGTGTGGTGAAAATGACCAAAAGCATCCTTAAGAACAGTAAAAAGCTTAAAATCTAAAAAAAAACCCTAAGTAAACACAATTACAACCTCTAAAACCTGTGCTGATAACTCCTGTCATTGTATGCGTTACATGGGGGTTCTTTTTGGTTTAATCTCCTCGAGAAAAGAAATTAACTGGGAATTTTAGCTTTTTCTAAGCAAAACTTAGCATCTAGCACTAAGGCTGCAGAAAATGCAAGTTAAGACCCAAGAAGGCAGATACAGAACAATCAGTACCTTAAAAGAAGCCATTGTGACTGAGTTTCACAATTGTGTTTGCTGACTTGATTTTTGAATGTCGAGCACTGGCATTAATGTAAAATAGAATTAAGAGTAACTCTAATAACTTAGTATGAGACAGAGTGTTTTTAAGTTAGCAAGTGGTTAGGACTAGGAAGCCGTGTACTTGGTCTAGGGATGTTTGAAAATGCCAGGTGGAAACCTGTACTGTTGCTGAGTGAGGGGAATTTGTAGAGCAACCTGATTCATGGCTTATTTACAGAGGAGGGAAGGAGCGTATGGAACACTCTCATTTCGCCGAGCTCTGTGTCACAGATGTGGATGCACTGATGTCAGATATAAGGCAGAGAAAGAATCAGGTACCCATGGTAGGCAAAACTAAAGCTAAAAGCAGAACTTTGGTTTCTCAGTTGAAACCTGACATTTTATTTATTCTGGAGGGTTGTGTCATTATGTCTCCTGGCCTCACCGGTGTGGTGAGGATAATGGGTAAGAACAATGTGTTCTGAATTCTAACACCAGCTCTCAAACTGCAGCAATGAGATAATTTAGTTTGTACTTCTTGCCTTTTTGCTGTGTAAAATAAGCATTCCTTTCTCTGTCTTCTGGAAGTTCCTGCGTGATGTGGAGGGTAACTGTAGAACCAGACAGAGATACAGACTGGGAGAAGAGCTCCTTGAGAGCAGCCCTGCTGAGAAGGACCTGGGGATTCTGGTGGATGAGAAACATGAGCCAGCAGTGGCTCCTGCAGCTCGCAAGGCCGATGGGCTCCATCAGCAGAGGGGTGGCAGCAGGGACAGGGAGGGGGTTGTCCCTCTCTGCTCTGCCCTTGTGAGGCCCCAGCTGGAGTCCTGTGTGCAGAGCTGGGGCCCCCAATACAAGAAAGATGTGGAACTGTTGGAGAGGGTTCAGAGAAGCCACAAAGATGATCAGAGGGCTGGAGCACCTGCCCTACAAAGAGAGGCTGAGGGAGCTGGGCTGGTTCAGCCTGCAGAAGGGAAGGCTGCAGGGGGACCTCATTGCAGCCTGCCAGTCCCTGAAGGGAGCTTATAAGCAGGAGGGGAATCAACTTTTTAAAAGGGTAGACACTGGCAGGACAAGGGGGAATGGATTAAAACTAAAGGAGGGAAGGTTTAGATTAGATATTAGGGGGAAGTTCTTTACAGAGAGAGTGGTGAGAGGCTGGAACAGGCTGCCCAGAGAGGTGGTGGGTGCCCCGTCCCTGGGGGTGTTCCAGGCCAGGTTGGATGGGGCCCTGGGCAACCTTGTGTAGCTCCAGGCCTGGAGGTTGGTGTCCCTGCCTGTGGCAGGAGAGGTTGGAGCTCCATGATCCTTGGAGTCCCTTGCAACCCAGACCATTCTATGATTCTATGAACCTCTCACAAGTGAGTAATTGTATTTCCTTAACACGAACCGATTGCTTGTTAGGTATCTGCACTATGTATGAAGCGCTTTGACACTGAACAGAACTATATGTAGAGCTGCAGAATTATAAGTACCATGTTCCTGTCCCCTTTAATGTCTCTTAAGATGGTGGTCCAGCAACTTGACAACTTAGTGTGCAATTCTCAAAAAGCTCTGTGGGGTAACAACAATCAACAAATCCCTCACTATACCCTTTAAAGCATGAGTTTCAACTTCAAACCATTAAGGCATTTTTATTTGGGCAACAGGAAAGCCGTTCAAATTCAGCTGGAATCAGAACAGTGTTCGCTGACCTTTGCTGAATGCCTCTTCTAACAAGGCAGCTGTTGAGCTCCTTTTCCTCACGCAGCCACGTGCAGGGGCAGACCCGGCATTTCGCATTCGCTGACGTATCCCAACTCTATTTCAAACCCATCAAAGCCTCGACATGCATCTGCTGGCTGACACTCGATCCCATTTAACAATGCATGACAAGCAGGGTACCAACACTTAACACAGCTACTTTCTTTGCACAGCATCAGCTCAGACACAGACCGAACCGCACTGAGGTTACTAGGAATTAGCAACAAGTGCTGTGCATGATTAATATGTCATTTTGAAAGGACTCTGGTGAGAAACAAACACTTGTCACTTCTCATATGACTAATCTTGAGTAAGCACTGGGATTGTCAAAAGCTTGATTGTAACCCTTACTGCAGAAAAGGTTAGTGGTTGCAGCTGTGTATTAAACAGGAGCAGATACTGATGCGTAGTGAGCTACACAGACAGTTAAAACCAGCACAATGTCTCCATTCCAGCACAGCAATGACCACATGTTGAGGAGATACAGGCATCAGCATCCATCCCTCGGGAGCTGTATGCATCCTTTACTGCACTGCAATCCTTTACTACAACTGAAAGTTGTGATTTATCCTGGATTTCATACAGAAGAACAGCTGAATATGAAGTAACCATTTTTGAGTCGCTTCTATCAGCCAAATCCAGCCTTTCCTCAGTAAAACACAATTTCAAAAGAGCATTACAACAGTGCCTGCTGAATTTGACTGACCTCATCAGCAGGTGACAAACTTTTGAGAGGAATTTTAAAGAGATAGGGATGAGAAGGGGATTAAAATACAATGGCAAGTGAAACATTTGAAAACAAAAAAAAAAAAGATTGTGTGATCATCCCCCCTATAATCACTTGTATACCAGTACACAGTGTTTCCACCATGGGAGAACTCAGGAACTTCAGAGGAATTAAGACTCTTTGGCCCTGATTTGTTAAGCAGAAAGTAGACCTGTCCCTAAAGCAAGAAGTTTTCAGTATGAGTAGGCAACAAAATTGCTGGGTGAGAAAAGACAAGAAAGCAAGGTGGCTTGAGCCAAATCATGCAGAAGGGCATAAGCAGACACACACGAAGACAGCCTCAGGTGTAAGATCTGAAGGGAACCTTGCTTTATTTCTTTTGCCATATGTATCAAACCATGATGACTTGGTACTAATCACTATTCCACTCATACTCAGGGAATATTAAAGTCATTGTATGCACCTTTGCATACAAAATACACATCACGCTTCTCAGAGAGAAAAAACATACTGACAACAAAACCAAAACCAACCAAACAACAACCCCACCAAACCCAATCAACTACATAAAACACAATGAAGGCATTTCAAGAGGAACAGCTAGGTTGTAACTGTTTTGCTCACACATGTAACCATCTAAGACTGTATCGGTGTGACCCTGCAGGAAGTGGACAAAATGTGCAAAGCCAGAGCACAAAAGTAAGGCAACAATGACAGTGTACTGCATCTCACTTACCTCACGCGAAGAATGCACCAGCATTACCCCAGAAGGACGGAAAGATGAGTAGCTTTCAGTGAAATAACAAATAATTCCCCCTTTTCTCTGCTGCTCATAAATCTTTCATGTATGTGGTGTGCAATGTTTCAGTAGCTGCATGGCCTGTTTTCCTAATTTTTGATTCAAACCAGCAGTAAATGATAACACACTTCAGGAGAGGGATTCAATCCAACCTTGCCTACTAGAGAATGGCAGCTTTCAAGTACCTGAATTCCTATGGCCTACTCGTCCTGGTGTTGAAATCAGCAAGTTTTCAAAACTATTTTCACAGAATCACAGATTCCCAGAACCGTAGGGGCTGGAAGGGACCTCCAGAGATCACCGGGTCCAATCCCCCTGCCAAAGCAGGGTCCCCAGGACAGGTCACACAGGGAGGCATCCAGACAGGGCTTGACTGTCCAGAGGAGAACTCCACACCCCCCTGGACAACCTATATATTTTCTCAATTGCTTTCCTTAAAAAAACTCCTCTCCAGCTGTCATCAAATTTCTTCCCTGCATCTTGACATAATTTAGACACAGAAATAATTTAAAGTATTACTAAAGTCAGAGTCACTTGGATGTTGTACTTGCCTTCCCATTTTCTTTCCAGTACTTCCTGTTTCACAATAATGCTCTAAGTGGTTTTGTCTCCTTTCTGGATGTGGAAAGGTTTAAATAAACTGTATTTATCCTCATTAGATGGAAACAGTAAACTGACTGTAAAGAAGCGTTTTCAAACTCACTAAAAGAGTACATTGACAAAGACAATAGTTGTTTTTCCTTAAACTCTTTGCAGTTATATTTACTAGAGATGCTATTTCTAACAGTGGCACGCAAACAGCTTCTGAAGACTAAGTAAGACTTAAAGCTGGTGCCAATTTTTTGGCACAAGTCAGTCAAATATATAAGCATACATTTAACTTTAAACATCTTAAGTGGCCTGGCTGACTTCTGTTTGAATACAGATCTAAATTAAGAACTCTAACTCTTGATTCAAACCATGCTCATGGAACAGTGAAATAGCAACTTTTTAAAGCTATAACATAAATCTTGCCTGAATGCTGTTTTTTAAAATAGCAGGCTGATGTTGCTTTATTATTTGGATGGAGGACTAACACTTAACAGGCTATTCTTGGCTATTTTCAAGTTTTCTTGAACAAAACTGTGAACTTTTTACAGGAAAGCTTTCCTCCAATGAAGGGACCTTCTGGTCACACTCTAAAGAAAGATGGGATAAATCCACAGGGATTGAAGGTCAAATGCTAAAACATGATCTTTATTTCCCAGCCAAAAGTTCACTTCTTGTTCCAAGCTCAAAAAAAAACCAAAAAACAACCAACCCAAAAACTATGTATCTAATGATTTTGTTGTGGAAAGCAATAGGACAATGCCAGTGACTTTGGCAGAAAGATGAATTAAAAGTTAAGTTCACGCCTGCCTGGAGACCTCCTAAGTGTTAGGCACCACTTCAATTCCACTTAAATTCCTAAAATAGGGGCTAAGGAGGACTTAAGTGGTGCAGAGGCTTTGGGGTGGCTCTGTGTGCTGGGCTGAGCTCACCATAATGCACAAATAAATGGGAAAATACACATCTTTTGCTAAGCAAATATATTTTGTGGCTGTATTTTCAGTGCCAGGCCTAATGCGAAATTACAGCCATTGAGTTACTCACAAGGGCTTCTTTTCTGGCACTTCATAAATAGCTCCTTTTGTATCTAACATCTTTTTTCTTTTCTTCAAGTAAATCAAAGAAATGAGGAAGCATTCCTTGTAAATTCATATATGTTTCTTTGCCAGAAAGGAAGAGAAAGACTTGTATTCTGTAGTTTTATTAATTATATTTATTCATGACAAAAGGAAAATGCTTCCTCTTTAGTGCTTAAAGTGAAAACAAGTGGTAGCATATTACTTCAAGTCAAGATTGTATTGTCTAAAATTGCTTTAGTTGTAATTCTTGATCTGAGTGATATATTCTCACACAATTCAGCTTTAGTATTCAAATAAGCATGAGCATAGGCTGTGATGTACTTTATTTGATCTGAAGACATCATAGGTGGTGCATGATGAATTTTATGCTTCTACAGGGAGCTAGCACAATGTCTGCACAGTCTGGAAGTCTCACTTCAGCTTCAAATTACCAATTGGTATTTTTATTTTCTATATGTACTCTTTGTCCTAATCTTGCATAAAGATAGGAACTTCCTCCTCACGTGATGATTTTGGTCATAACAACCCAATGCAGCGCTACAGGCTGGGGCAGGGTGGCTGGAGAGCTGTCAGGCAGAGAAGGACCTGGGGGTGTTGGGTGACTGCTGGCTGAACATGTGCCAGCAGTGTGCCCAGGCGGCCAGGAAAGCCAATGGCATCCTGGCTGGTATCAGAAACAGCGTGGCCAGTAGGTCCAGGCAAGTCCATCCCCCTGTACCCAGCTCTGG
>VZTU01002687.1:1771-33720 GCA_013400835.1 Zapornia atra | reverse complement strand
CACACATGAATGGGAAGAGCAACAAGGGAGAACGGGGTCTCAGCCCCTCCTGAGGTGATGGGAGCAGAGCCATCCCACAGGGACAGCTGGTGGGCAGGCACTTCAGCAGGGAGAACAGGGAGAGGAGACAGTGCTGGGAATAACAACCAAACCTGGTCTGTTCACCTTGGGAAGCTGCAAGGAGACGCCTCGGCCCTGCTGTCTGCATTCAGCTGGCAGAGCTCATTAGCAGAGGCGGCCTTTCGCTGCCCTTTTCAAACCTGGAAATTCAGGCCTCTTCCATGACAAAAAGAAAAGGTGAATTAAGAGATGAGATGCCGGAGGAGGAGGTACACCAACCCTCCCAGCCCGGCCACAAGCGTGCCCGCCGCCAGCCGTGCCCAAAGGAAATGCAGGGAATCCTCGAGGCGGCTGTGCAGCAGGAGGACCTGGCGGTGGGTGTTCTCCCTGTCCCCAGAGTTGTCGATGATGTGAGTGGCTAATCTGCACTTCTCACCCAGGGGCAGTTGAGAAGCGATGCGAGCTTCGGCCTCGGCCTGCGACAGCCCGTTCCTCTTCATCAGCCGGGAAAGCTGCGTCGGCGGGTCACTGCCGGGATGGGAGGGTGGCACTCAGATGGGGGTGGGATGAGGGGGTTCCCCCCATCTTTTTTCCACACAGAGAGGAGAAAGCCAGGGTAAAGGGTGGGGGAGAGATGCTCCCCACTTCATCCTCCCTGCTTTGTGCATCCTGCACTGAGATCAGCGAAGCCAGCACTGCCTGGGCTTACCCCACTGAGTATTTTCGGCATTCCCCCAACCCCTCCCCCAGCACACAGAATGGAGGTTGCAGAAAGAGGTTTTTCCCCCTAGGATAGAGCCAGGTTTCAGGAAAACCTCCATAAGAAACCCCTCCTGAAGCAGGATAAAGGAAGGGTGTTGTCAAAAGGCTTCAGACTGAGGTGGAAGCTAAATCCTCACCGTCCCGTCATGTCCCTCCTGCTCCAGTGAGGATTTAGCTCAGGCTCTGGAAGAGGTTGGATTATCCAGGTCCTTGTGGTTCACACAGCACTTACCAATAAACCAGGACCGTGTATTTCATGAACTTGGTCAATCTGTTGGTCTCAAAGAGCAGAGGGATGTCAAGGATCACGTAGCGATAGCCTGCAATTAAAACAACACCCCCCCCAAAAAAGGGACAGCATTACTCTGATTCCCAAATCCCTCAGTGCTGCATGTTCACTGTGGCCACTGCTGCTCCAGCAAGGAGAGCAGAGAGTTCCAGCAGAGAGGAGAGCAGAGCCTGCTCACCCTCCTCTCTCTCAGAGAGAGGAAATGGTTTCAGTCCAAGTTTCAGGAGAAAAAAAAAAAGATAACAAAACCCAACACAAGAAGAAAAAAACCCCACCCAAATTCCCCCCCAAACAAACCCTAACCCCGATGATCTCAGACCAAAGGTGAAGCTGGAGAAATATAATGAGGAGCTGAAATGAGAAGCTCAAATGAAAGTGCCTGTGCCTGGCTGGCGAGAGCGGCAGTGACGCCGTCGGTGCCGGCCTCTCGAGGGGAGCAGTGCCCACAGCAGAATTTGCTCTTCCCTCTTTCACACATCCAAGACATCATCACCAGGCTGCAGTCATTTGAGCTGATGTTTCCCAGCTCTATTTTCTTCCCTTTTTGGAAAGCTTGGGCTAACCAGTTCCATTTTTCTAGAGGGGAGCAAGGATCCCCTTGCAGACTTCTCAGAACTGTGGTGCTGAAACATGGGGGTGCCTCCAGACATGGCCCCAACACCCCAGACCTCCCCAAAACCGGCCAAGTTTGGTTTAAAAGTGCTGTCAGCATGTGGAGCAGCCAGCAGTGGAGAGCCCATAGCAGCCAGTCGTCGTCCTTCTGCACCCCACAGCCCACCCCATTCCCTCCTGACACCTCTGCCCTGCATGAGCACCAAGCCCGCTGGCAGGCAGCAGCATTTGGGGATGGGGGTACGTGGGGAGGGGACAGCTGCATGTCACAGCCTCACTCCCCTGGCTGCATCCCAGCCACGGGGACACCTCTGGTTTTACTGGTGTCCCCTGTTTTATAACCCAGCCCCCCCTAACTGACCTGGCCACAGCATTAAAAACCTTGACAAAGACATCACCATCCAACCAGCCACCATTTTACCAGCACATCCGCCCAGAGAGGCTTCTCACTGCCCTACAGTTTGATCGATAAGAGCTTTCCTTACACAGCGATCCTCAGAGACAACATCCAGCTATCTCAAATCATTAAAACCTGACTAATGAGGACAAAGCAGCCTGCTGAAGACACCCGGCGCTCTCGCCAAGGGGCAGGACAGCGTCCGCCTCTCGAGTCTGCAGCCCCGGGTTCAAGAGCCCAGCTCTAGCTCCTGGCTTTCCTGCCTGTTGCTTCCTTTGTGCTTCCTCCTCCTCCTCTTCGCCCCGCAGCAGAGCACAGCCCTCATGGCACTCCAGCCCAGGCCTATTCAGCTGTCACAGGGCTCAGCTTTGATAAGCTCTGCCAAAACCAGACTGACTCTATTAAGACATCCTTCTGTCTACATGGAGACCTCCAAACCAGCTGGTGATCTTATCTGGCATTTGATGAGACCGAGTTTGACAGCTGTATTTGTTATATTTATCAGGGGAAAAAGCGGGACTTGGGAACCCACAGCTGTCAGCCCATTTCTCACCTTATCGAGACTAAAAGGGCTCTGCTGCTTTCATTGAAAGCTGGAGAGGTTGGGGGCTGGGAGGAATATTTGGCCATTTCAGAAGGTATGACATTATCCAGCAAGTAATCTCACAAGAGGCCTCACAAAGCTTTTCTCAGCCCCTACTTTAAACCACAGAAGGTGGTGAAGGGCAGCAGTGAAAGGCAGGAACGAATCTGAACGCCAACGCGAAAGGGCGCCGGTGGCAGAGCACAAAGGCTGTTGCTCAGCGTTGGTTCCCCTTCTCCTTTGTCCCTCTTCCCCACTTTAAAGCCAAGCAGGGACAGCTCCCAGGACGCAGCCTCTTACCTAGCACAAAGTACTTCAAGATCTGCTTCAGCATCTCCTTCTGGATCTCGGGGTGGGTGATGGAGTTCAGCAGCTGCCGTTTCTCTGGCTGGGAGAAGATGATGTTTCCTAGAGCCTCCCGATTTATTTCCCTGTTCTCCAAGAGGATCTCGGGGCCAAAGCAACGCACTATCTGCTGATAGGCCTCCAAGCCAGGCTGCACCACTGAGAACATCAAACAGCTGGAGGTTAGAGCCCATCCTATGGCACACTCGGTGTTTGCATCAGCGATCGGCCTCACATGAGTTTTATTCATTAAATAACCCAGCTTATTCTCCTCAGTGGGCAGCACATCTGCCTGCCAGCACATGCTGAAGCCAGCTCGGGGCTGTATCCTGGCAGACACCTGGCAGTGGGGCTGCAGGAAAGCGTCTGCAAAAAGAAATAAGGTAATAAACCAAGAACCAAGCTCAGCCCAAGGTCCCTTTGAGGGCTGACACCCCAGAGATCGAAGCATCCTGCAGCCATTAATGCAGCACCACAACCCTCCCTTGTGTGTGCTGCTGCTCCGGGTCAGGGGTCAGCAAGGAGGGCAGGAGGGCACGCTGAAGGCACGGGGAGGAATGGGGCTGAGCTGATTCCTGCTGCCTCCAGCACGAGGAGTCGAGCAGGGAGATACTAAAGGGATTGGGATTGGGGATGGGTTTATTTTAGCTGGGAACTTCAGCGCTGGGTGAACACAGCCTGGCTGCTCCAAGCTGCCTCCAGCTGCTACTGAGCTGATTTGGGTTTTTTGACTATTCTTTCACCAAATTCTTGAGGAGAACAACCACAGAAACCTCCCACAACACCAATTCCCAGCAGGTACCTGCAGGGAACTCTGATGTTAGGCGAGCGTTATCATTTTAAAGCCACCAAAAAGAATCACCAACAAAAAGGATGCAGTAATAAAACCATAATTAAGATCAAGCTGAGGCTAACCAGGGAGTGCAACAGAGCATCTATAATTTCCCTTCCAAAATCCAGGTATATTGCTGCAGGTTGTAACCTCAGACCAACCTAATAAAAGTCTTTAAGCCCAATTTCTTTCTCCTGTGGAATTTCACACCGAGGTAGTTTCAGGATGGGTGAAATCTATATAGTGAACAAACACAAATAAAGGAGGAATTGGGAGAAAAAATGAAGTGATTGGTAGAGAAACTGATGCTGAGTATCTGTTGCGTTTTCCTATCATCTCTGAGGGCTTTTAGCACCTCCAGCAAATTTTCTGCACCTCGAGGAGAATTACAGTGCAATAAACTGTTAAGAGCATCGCAGCTTTGAGTGGTTACAGCATAAGTTCTTCCCCAAACAGAGAAGCTCAGGCACTTCAAAATGACACTGGCTACACTGCTGCTCAGCTGCAGACCTGAAACCTTCTGCATACAAAATCAGGAGCCCTTCCCAGAACGAGTGCTGCTCTCCTCCTGTTCCCAGAGGTGCAGAGGGATTAACATCATGCAGGTGATCGGGGAGAGGGGTGGCTGCTCCAGTCCTGCTGAGGCAACAGATTTGGATTTCTGGGTCTGTGCTGTAGCCAGGACAGCACATTTCTGAAGCACAGATCAAATTCCCTCCCATTTGGGATATTTGGAGGCTTTTTTCCCCCCCCCTGTCAGAGCACACTGAGGCACAGGTCATTTTGTCAACTCATCTCTTGGTATTTACAACCCAGCAACATCCAGCACAGAGGGAAATTCTCTTTCAGTGGGTAAACGATCCCACCTCAAGCATTACAGGATGGGTGTCCTGGGGAACATCAGCTCACTGAAGAAACCTGCTTTGTATTTCTTTTGCCACAAGTTGGCTTTCAAAGCCAGGAAGCATTGCCCTCCAGGAGAGGGAACCTCAGGGCGTGATCTCCCCGCAGCGTTTGTTATTAGGACGAGATCTTTTTTTCTTTATTAAAAATATATCCCAGTTCCAATCCCCCTGAGGCAGCCGCTCCATGCAGCACGGGAAGGAAACGCTTCTCTCACGTACCCAGAGCACCACCTGCTGTCTGCGCTTCCCGCATCAACCCCAGTTGTCGGGGGAACCTCGGAGGGAAAGATCAGCTATGTCAAACTCACCCTCTCTGGCAATAACATCGGCATCAATCACGGCACAGCCCAGTTCCCGCAGTACAGCCACCACCGTGCTCTTCCCCGACGCGATTCCACCCGAGAGGCCGACCAGGAACATGGTGCTCTGAAATGGAGAGAAAAGAGCTTGAAAACACACCAGGACAGGGCTGGTTTCTTCATGCTGGGCACGGCAAAATGTTGATCCCAAACAGGCAACTCCATTCAAAGGTCATTTTCACACGTTCTCAAGGGCAGCATCAAGACATTGGCACGATTCTGGCATCCCTCAGAGCTGGGTACCCCTGTTTTACAGCTTGAAGAACAGCATGGGGTTAAATGAGGCTTCCCCAGACCCTGGTAACCTGGATGTGCAACTCAAACCAGCCAGGTTACCTGCAGCTCCATGCACCTCGCTCCCCTCAAGCAACAGTCTCACCTAGAGCACCCTAAATCTGGGGACACTTCCAGAGGGGTGACCCAGGATCAGTGATAAAGAGGAAGAACTCTGATATCTTCGGCTGTCTGGAGAAACAGGAGGACTGAGAGGGAGAGCCCTGCCTGATCTCCACAGCCTAAGAGGAGATAAGCGACCTCTGACATAATCAGGACACAAAGCACATGGGCCAGTAAGTAAATCGTATCCCTGTGCTGCCAGCACAGACATGGGCAGCCCAACAAATGCAAGGAAACAGCTCTGAGCAGCAAACTTGTGCCTGTTAGCTTGCAAACACAGTGCTAAACACAGAGCCTGTGTTTGCAACCAGCCCTCAGGCTGTGAGCACTGTGGTAAAGCCCAGCCAAGCTGGAGCAGACAACTTACTCCATGGTTTCTGCACCAAGATCTCTCCCCACTCAATCCAAAACCTGCAGCCCCCCTAAATCTTGCTTGACCCCGCTCACCAAAAGGCTCAGAGACACAGAGGCAGCTCCAGACAGGGGTATGTAATCCTGCAAGGTGGTATCTGCATCCCTGAGAAGGCAAAAGCTGTGGCAGGCTGGGAAGCACGAGTCCTGCTATGGCACTGAGTCCCCTCCCCAGCGCCAGGGACCAGCGCCGGCTTTGTGCTGTCCTGCCAACTCCCCAAGGACAGAGCCTCCAACTTTGCTGTCACCTTGTCAAGCATAATGCCACCAGCACAGGCGAGCCTGAAGCTCCCAAGTCCCAGCTCGTGGCTGTTGCCACTTGCATCCAAGAAGAAACTGGCTCGGTCACCTTTGGGCAGGAGCCACAGGCTGCTCAGACACCCCTCAGCTTCCCCAGGCGCAGAGGCTCAGCTCCCTCTGCCTCTCCTGGTGAGCCACATGCCCCAAACCCCAACGACCTCATTAACAGTCACTCTGCTTTACCCTCTTTCTGGCATTACACCTCCCTCCAGACCCTGCATCCACCAGCCCCAAAAAACCCTGGGCATAGAGGAACCAGGTACCTACTGGTGGCACCACTCCCCACCAATGCTGATTTGCACCCAGGGGCAGTGGTCAGGAACAGAGCAGCTGGAGATGGGTGAGGACACAGCACCACATCCCTTTTGGCTAGGAAAAAACAAACCCCAAACCCTTCTGTCATAATTCAGTCCTACAAACAGGAGCCAGACCCACGGTTTGGGAGGGAGAATGGGGGTGGGTAAGTCCTGTGGCAGCTGGAGGTGGTTCAGTAGAGGGAGGAACCAGGAGTTAAGAGGTAAATCCAGCAGAACCTGCCAGTAGCATCATTTGCTTCGTGGCTGCAGAGAAGCAGCCAGCAGCACCACGTGTGCTTTTCCCTTCTGAGGTGCCAGGTGAACAGATGGGGTTAACTCGAGCAACAACAAGGGGGAATTCAAAGGGAATCAGAAAGGGCACTTGTAATAACCATCAGCGCTTAGCCAGGCTGATGCAAATCTCAAGCTTTATTGCCAGGCGAGCACACAGTCTCTGCAGGGAGCCTTTCCCAGCGCTGCGGGGGGTGGGTGGGCTCGGCACGACAGAGGGGCTGTTTATTTATCACAGTGGGTTAAAGTCCAGCCCTCCCTGGCAAGGTTTGACATGCCCCCTGCAACACCCTGCAAAGGCTAACGCTGTGTGAGGAGAACCAAACCTTTGGGGTGGTGACTTTGGGGAGGTGGAGGCTCATTCAAATCTCTCCTGCCCATGGAGAGCAAACACAGGGCTTTAACCATGGTAACCCCAACACTCTGGCCTCCAGCCTCAGCTGGGAATCTGTCCCAAGAAAACCTGCTATTTCTGTCCCTCTGTTACATACCTACACAGGCAGCTGCTGCGAGTTACTGCAGGGGTAAAGGAGCACTTGGAAAGATTCATCTAGAAACCACAGGCAAACAAGGTTTGGAAACACTCACACTGTCACAGGGCTTGTACAGATCTGAGACTTGCAGTACAAAGGTATAAATATTTAACGAGCTTGGGTTTGAACTGTACCCAGGGGCAGGGGGGGTGCGCCTGTTCCTGCAGGTGTTACAGGCAGATGGCAGAAAGTTTTCCCCCAAAATACACTTTTTGGGTGTATAAGGCCTGTGCCAACTGAATCAAAGGGGAGGAAAGCTGAAACACGAGCCACCCGGGCTAGTCAGACTGGAGAATTACTAACCTTGGAGGAACGGTGCCCTGGGAGAGGCAGCCCAGAGCCCTGAGGCTTTACAGGTCTGAGGTGCCCGAATTTCCCCTGCACCCCGGCTCCTCAGGTTTTTGAGCAGGGCGTGGAGTCACCCGCCTCAAGCCATCTGTCCCGCACGCCAAGGGGGTTAGAGGTGTGCTGAAACAGGTCCTCCGGTGCCACACCACTACATCCAGCCCCGCTCCTGCTCCCAGCCGCGGCTCCGACTGGGACCTGGTGCAGCAACAGCCCCAGCGTCCGGCTCGAAGGGGCTGCGAGGGAAAGGGATGCATCACTAAACACACCGCCGCCTCGCTGGGGGCAAAGCCACCGTCGGCACGGCCCGGCCCTGGGCCTGTCGGCTGGTAGCCCGCATGGTGACAGATGGGAGCAGCGGCCCGGACTCCAAACCGGCGCCTTCCCGGGGGTGCCGGCGGCCCCGGGCTCTGGCCACCCCCGCGGGCTCCTCAAGCCCGGGGCCCGCTCAGCGCCACGGACCGGGCGGGGCAGTCTGGGCCGCCCGGAGGGAAGGAGGGGAGAGGCCGCGGGGCTGACCGGGGAGCGGAGCAGGGTCAGTCAAGCCGCGGAGGGACCGAAGGGACCTCCTGCACCGGGTCCGGTCCCTGGCCGGCGGGCTGCCAGGGCCGCAGCCGGTCACCTCACGGCGCCCTCACCCACTCACCCTCTGCCCGGCTTCACGCGCGGCGCAGTGTCCCGCCCGCCTATTGGCTGGTGGGAATCGGGGGTCCCACTCTCAGCCAATCGGCGCCGCCTTCACTGGGCTCGGCCCGTCCCCTCGAGCAGGAAGCGGGTGGGAGCACGGGAGCGGCGGCCTCGAAGGGGGCTGGGCGACGGAGAGAACGGACCACGACGCTCTGCTACGGCGAGCGGCCCCGCATGGCTACCCCGGTGTGAGAAAGCCTTCCCGCCTCCGGAGCCCGGCCCCGGGACGCCCCCATAGGCCGACGGGAATTGTAGTCCCGGTCCCGGCGCAGCCCGGCCCCCGCATGCTCACGCAGACTACCGGTCCCGGCATGCCCCACGGCCCGCCGCCCAATCGCGGCGCGCTTTGTTGTGGGGGTGCGGCAGGAGCCGAGGCCCCGTTTCAAGATGGCGGACGACAGTGAGACAGCAGTGAGGCGGCCACCGGCGAGGCCTCCGCGGCCGTCGGCGGACGAGAATGACCACGAGCACTGCAGCGACTGCGAGAACGAGGCGGAGCACGGTTCCAACCGAGGGTGAGCGGCGGCCGGGGCTGCCCGTCGCGGCGGCGGCCGGGCCCATTGAGGAGGGCAGCGGCCGGGAAGTGAGCGGCGCCCCGCCTCGCGGACGCGCTGATTGGCCGACAGGCAGCATCCCGCGTTGCGATTGGTCGGGCTGCCCGTCAGTCTCGCGGCGGGGGACGGGCCCGCTGGCTCCCATTCACGCCTGTTGTGGGAGCGTGTTCTGAAGCTAAGCAGGGTCGGGCCCGTCCGTGGCGTGGATGGGTGACCGCGTGCGGGGAGTTTGCGGAGCAGCCAGAAAGGAGCCGCGAGCGCATTGGTTTTGGGCAGAAATAAGCCTAATTCGCAGGTCTTCTTGTCCTTGCCTTAGGGTGTGTCTCCCCATATTCTTCTTGTCATCCAGCACAAGCCCTCTCCCCCTCCCAGTGCCTGTAGCCCTGCGGTGGCACCCAGGGTGGTGGTGGCACGGCTGGGCACGTTATCCCTCTCTCCCGGTGCCTGTGGCCTCCTGTGTCTGTCGCTGTGCCCAGGAAGCAGCCCCAGCTTCTGCATGCCTGTCCCTGTGTTACCCTAAACACAGCCCAGGGCTTTGCAAAGCTCAGCTGATGTTGTCCTGCAGTTCTAGGAGCGTGGCATCCAGAGGCATGAAATGGTGGAATGACAGCAATTAGGCTGGGAATGATGGCATACGAGCGAGGCAGGTCCTTATCTAGGTGGGAAAGATCTGAAATCCCTAACTAATTGCTCACTGCCTTAATTAACGAGGCACAGAGCTGCCTCACCATGCCTGTGGATTGCAGGAGAGGCTTCGTCCTCATTCCCGCTGCCTTTGCAGGCAGCAGGGCACGGGAACACCACGTGTTTCCAGAGGTTTCCAGAGGTTTTGTGCCTTGTGCTTCTCACTCCTGACTCTCACCAGGCTCCTCTTCCTGCCCACCCAGCACCCCAGCAGCTGCTATCCCAGCCCTGTGACACAGACCATCAGCTTGAAGAGCTCCTCTCCCTCCACCAGCAGCTTTCTGTAGGCAATCCTGCCTGTCCAGTAATCCAAGTGAATTAAAGGTCATGCAAGAAATATCACAGGAGCTTTTCTTATGACAGCACAGATGCCTGTTTATATTTCATTTGCCTCCCGGGTGTGGCACTGTGTCTCACTTTAATAGGTTTAGCTGTGCTTGGGGAGATTTTTCTTTTCTTTCCCTCTGACATGATTAGGTTTGTGGAAACCAGAGGCAAGAGGAGAAGAGACACGGTGCTTCATCGCCGTTATTTCCCAGCCCAGCCATTCAGCCTGCCCTTTGCCAGGAAAAGGTGTGTTCCTCAGCCCTCTTTGTATCCTAGCATTGGCATCCCATCTCCTGCAAGCCCAAGGAGTTAAAACACAGTTATCTGCCTTGGTGCTGGAACAGGCTGCCCAGAGAAGTAGTGGATGCCCCATCCCTGGGGGTGTTCAAGGCCAGGTTGGCTGGGGCCCTGGGCAACCTTGTGTAGCTCCAGGCCTGGAGGTTGGTGGCCCTGCCTGTGGCAGGGGGTTGGAGCTCTGTGATCCTTGGGGTCCCTTCCCACCCATGCCATTCTATGATTCTGTGATTCTATGACTAGAAGGAGCATTGGAGTGCAGCGAGCTAACTGGGCAGGCTGGGAAACATCCTGTGACAAATAGAGAGCTCTGATTGCTTGGGATATGATGTTAAAAACATGGCTGATGGGCACAGTGGTAGCAAGTGTGAGCCAGGGAGGCTTTGGAGCTCTTTGGTAAATCTCCCATGCCCCCCAAAACCTCCTGGGGGATCCACTTCAGAGAGAAAAGAGCCAGCAGTAGGAAGGGAAAAGAGTTTTCTTCCTTGATGCACGTCGGTTCCATGAGTTTCATGCTTTGGGTTTGTAGAGCGACTCTTGGAGTCCTGCTGCTGCCCAGTTCATGGTGAGAGTCACTGGATCTTGGCTCTGAGATTTAAAACATAAAAGCACTGCTTAGTGAGAGCAATACTTCCTTTCCTTTTAAGGACAGGAAAGAGGAATTGAGTTTCCTCTGCCTCAGGCCCGTGTCAGCCCCGGGAAGTGGCTGCATGCTCTCTGCTCTGGCTCTCTTGGAGCTGATTTCCCAAAGAAAAAAAGGGAGAAAATGAAAAAAGAGACTATTTTTGTCTTTGTAGCACGTTCCCTCTGTGCAGAGAGAGCTGCTGTTGTGTCTCTGGCATCCATGGAGGGTTTATTCCCATTGCACATGGAAGGCATGGGCACTGGGGGGACTTGTCAGTTCCCAGCAGCAGCGATGAGACTGAGGATTGGAGTGTCCCAGCCCTGTGAAATGGGTCTGTTGGTGGCCAAACCACCCAGGGTAGTGGGTTTTTTTGGGTGGGAAAGGTGCAGGAATGGTCCTGTGGCATGAGCAGGGTTGTTGCTGGCTGGGGTGTGGGGAAAGCAAAGGGGCTTTTCGTGATGGGGCAGCAGGCAGGTGCCTGGTTTGTCAATCCCTGCCTGTGCTCAGACTGGGAGAGGGTGTTCCTGGGACAACCACTGTGCCCTGACATGCAGAATTCAGTGTTGGGTGTTCTGTGGGGCACAGTAATGGCACTGCCACCCCGTGCTGTGCCACCTGCAGAGCCTCCTTCATTGCTCCAGCCCCTAATGAGATTACAGCCTAAGCACTGGCCCGATTAGCCCCTGGTTTGGCAGAAGGATTTTTCCAGCACCTAAATATGGAGCAGGAATCTCTTTTTTTTCTCATCTGACACCTTTCAGACTCAGAAGCAAGGCTGTGCAGTGGAAGAATTGCAGCCCTTATCCAGATCTGCATTCCAGGTTTGGGATTTGGGGAAGAACTAGCAGTGTTTGGTGTCACAGGAGGGAGAGGCTCTGTGAACCTGAGCTTGATGTTTTGATTTGTGGGATGAAAGATGCTCTTTGATCTCTGCAGTGGGTACACTATGGGAAATAACTCCCAGCCCTTTCCATCATAATCCCCCCTGTGCCAACCCAGTGCTTCCCACGGGGCATCAGGAGCCAAGGAAGCCACAGGGAGCTGGCTGTAGCCAGAGTTGTCCTCCCTTGTGCTTTCCTCCCCTGACTTGTAAAAATAAAGCTCTTGGATCTGGGAATACAGTGTGGGAGCTCTCATGGATCCAGGTGATAAATAAATGGGTAGCAAGCACCAGTTTGTTACTGGATGTGGCTGCTGTTTCCCAGCCTCCACAGGGGATGGGCTGGTAGAGCACAGCCAGGCAGAGCGTGTCTCACCTTGCACAAGCCCAGCTGGTTTATTTAGGTCCTTCCAAAAGCCTGGGTGTGAGATGGCTCAGGGTGTGGGTGGTGTTCTGACAGGTTAAGGTGGGCTCCTGTCAACTTGAGGAGCAGCAGTGATGGGTGATGGCCATGATTGGTTGGATGGGGCCCTGGGCAACCTTGTGTAGCTCCAGGCCTGGAGGTTGGTGGCCCTGCCTGTAGCAGAGGGTTGGAGCTCTGTGATCTTTGTGACTGGTGGTGTTCCCCAGGGCTGGTGTTGGGTCCAGTCCTGTTTAATATCTTCATTGATGACCTTGATGAGGGAACAGCACCCACCCTCAGCAAGTACCTGATGATCCAGAGCTGGGAGGGGTGGCTGACAGGCAGGACACTGCGCTGCCATCCAGAGAGACCTGGCCAGGCTGGAGAGCTGGGCAGGGAGAGACCAGATGAGATTCAACAAGAGCCAGGGGAGAGTCTGGCACCTGGGGAGGAATAACTGCTGGAATCAGGACAGGCTGGGGGGGACCTGCTGGAGAGGAGCTCTGAGGAGAAGGACCTGGGGGTGCTGGTGGGTGACAGGGTGGCCATGAGCCAGCAGTGTGCCCTGGGGGCTGAGAGAGACAATGGGATCCTGGGGGCATCAGGAGGAGTGTGGGCAGCAGGTCACAGGAGGGGATCCTCCCCCTCTGCTCTGCCCTGGTCAGGCCCCACCTGGAGTGTTGTGTCCAGTGCTGGGCTCCCTGGGATCAAACAGCCAGGGATCTCCTGGAGAGAGTCCAGAGGAGCTACGGAGATGATGAAGGGCCTGGAGCATCTCCCCTGTAAGGAAAGGCTGAGTGAGCTGGGGCTGTTCAGCCTGGAGAGAAGAAGACTCGGGGGGACCTTATTAATGGTTATCAATATCTGAAGGGTGGGATGCAGGGGAAATGGCCAGCCCCTTCTCAGTGTCTGTGGGGACAGGACAAGGGGCAATGGCTGCAGGTTGGAGCACAGGAAGTTCCCCAGCAACCTGGGGAAGAACTTTTCCCCAGTGAGGGTGAGGGAGCCCTGGGACAGGCTGCCCAGGGGGTGTGGAGTCTCCTTCTCTGGAGAGATTCCAGCCCCGTCTGGACACCTATCTGAGTGATATGTCCTGGGGAGCTGCTTTGGCAGGGGGTTGGACCCCATGGGCTCTGGAGGCCCCTTCCAACCCCTACGATTCTGTGATCCTTGGGGTCCCTTCCAACCCAGACCATTCTATGATGCTATGATGGTGGGTGAGGGCCATGATGGTGGGTGATGGTCATGATGGTGGGTGAGGGCCCTGATGGCAGCGATGCCTTTCCTCTGAGAAGGGAAGAGTGTTGTTCCTTCATCAGAAAAGGAGCCCTTGCCACCCCTAATCAGATGTCTCTGGTGGTGCAGCCAACGTGCCCTTCTCCACCCACTTTATCTCGCAGAGCAGCTCGAGCTGGGCAGGAGATACAGGAGGAGAAAAGCCCTGAGTGCAGCCAGGAAGGCCCTGGGCTGTGGGGACAGGAGCTGGCCTGGCAGTTAACCCTTCCTGGGGGTAAAACCAGCTCCGTGGGTCGTGTCAGCTGTGGTAACTGAGGTTTTTAGGTGGTGGTGGCTCATCCCAGGGCACTGCTGAGGTGTTGCTGTTAAGTTGAGCTGAGCAGCAGCCATACTGGAGTGTGAAGCAGAAACTTTCTTTCCTAAATGGACTCTAAATTAGAAAATACATATAATTATTGCTTCCCTAGGTGTAGTGAGCTGAACCTTTAGGTTTCCCATCATTTTCCTATACTCCCTTTGCTGCCAGAGACTCAGCCAGCTTGATTTTCATCTCCCAGCTAGCTGAGGGCTCTTCCCACACCACAGCACCTGGGAATGGACAAAACCTCATCCCATTTGATGCCACCCTGATTTCTTCCAGGTCACGAAGGCTTTTCTCATAAATCAGGGTGGATTTTTCTCAAGTGCTTTTACCTGTGAGCCTGGTGTGGGGCTGAGACAGCAGCAGTTGGGCTGAACTCATTAGCAGCAAGCTGGGAGCTGGCAGCTCTGATTTATGAAGCAAAACAACACCAACTGAATACACAGGGGCTGGGAGGATTTTATTTGGTGCATCTGACACCTGCAGCATCCCAAAACAGAGGGGAAAATGTGTCCCATCTCCTTTGGAAGCAGCTTCCTTCAGACATGCACTCAAACACACCTCGTGCTGTCAGTTTGGGGTGTTAAAATTGGGGAGAAAGCAGTTGGATGTGTTCATTGCAGCTCCATGAGGGTTTGGCTCATTCCAGGACCTGGATGGGATCCTTCCTGCTGGGTGGGGAATCTGCCAGGTCTCATCTGCATTCCTTCACAAAGAGTTAAATAAAAAAAACCCCACCCCAACCCAACCAGCAGCCACCCCCAGGACGGTGCATTTGTCACCAGAATCAATAGTGGTGTCAGCTCTGCTTTGCTGTAATTACTTTTGCTGTCATGTCAGAGCTCACGTCTCCCCAGGCAGAGGTAAAGGCCTCTCAGGGTGGGAGGGAAGGTGAGATGTCCCCTCCCAAGGACAGTTCAGCAGCTCCATGGGATGCCAGTCCCTGCAGAGCTGCAGCTCTGTGGCTGCTCCTCTCTCCACTCCTTAAAGCACCCCTGGAGAAGACTGTTTAATGGACTAAAGCTGGAGGAGGGAAGGGTTAGTTGAGATATTAGGGGGAAGTTTTTTACAAGTGAGGGGCTGGAACAGGCTGCCCAGAGAGGGGGTGGATGCCCCATCCCTGGAACTGTTCAAGGCCAGGTTGGATGGGGCCCTGGGCAACCTTGTGTAGCTCCAGGCCTGGAGGTTGGTGGCCCTGCCTGTGGCAGGGGGTTGGAGCTCTGTGCTCCTTGGGGTCCCTTCCAACCCAGACCAGTCTGGGATTCTCTGACTCTCTAATTCTCATCAAACCCCCTTTTGCTGAGCAGCTCACCCTCCAAAACCACTCGTTCCCTGTGCTGGTGAGCAAATGCTTGCTGGCTCCCAGTATCTCACCCAGGGCTCTGTGGATAGGCTGGGATCTTTTTCCCCAGCAAATGCCACCTGCAGAGTCCCCACATGTGTCCAGGTTGTGTCCTGAGGAAAGCCTTCCCCAGCTCAGCTGCTCCCTGTCCTGCTGCTCCATGGGGTGATCGCTGCCCAGCACATTGGGTTTCTGCACCCTGGGCAGCAGCAGCTGTGCCATCCATAGGCATCCCTGCACCCATCCTGGCTTCATCCCTCAAAACAACATTTCTCTCTCCACTTTTCCCTGGTTTCAAAACTCCCTGGCTGCTCAGCCCAGGGATTTGTTTAAACCACATTCCCCTCCTGGCTCTCTCCTTCCCCTGGCCTGGCTGAAATAAATAGTTGGATGCTGCTCCAACATACTTTCCAACGTGTTTCTTCTTTCCTTTCCCTGCTCCACCCTCTTCACTGCTATCTTCTGCTTGGGAGAGACATTAAGCCAGGATCAAGCAGCACTCAGAAGGTTTCCAGGCTGGTGGGTGGGTGCCTCTGGGCAGATCAGAGCTGGGCAGTTGGTTGTCCTTGCTGTGAGAGTGACAGTTGTTTTGTGGTGCAAGGAAGGAGCCACCTCTGCGATCCAGAATGAAAAAGGATGCTGGCTTGAGATTTGGGGAAGGACAAGGATGAGATGCCTGGGAGCAGGGACATGTCCTGTGGTGCCCAGACTGACAAGGGTTCCTGGGGCAGAGCCAGTCCCACAGAGCTTGTCCTGGTTTCCAGCCAGACCCGCTCTGGTGTGGGTGCTGGTACCCAGCGGTGATGGGCTTTGTGGTTACACACTGCTTGATGCAAAGAGCAGCTCCCACCAGGATTCTCTCAGTCCTCTCCCTGCTGAGCCAGGGTCATTGTCCTGTGGTGAAAGCAGAAGAGGGAAGATGCTGTGGTTCTGCTGTGACACAAGTGCTGTCACTGCCATCGATGGGGACAGGGCAGAGCTGGGTGATGCTCTTGGTGTGCGTGCTGTCGACCCACCTTGCTTTGCAGAAGGCCCCTTGTGTGCATTGACAGCAGGCAGAGCACCCCTCACCTGGTGTGCCCCCATCTTCCCCTCTCTTCCCTCTGCTTGGTCTCGCTCCAGCCATCTCTGGGGTGATTATCCTCTGCATGGCTGGGGCTGCCCTGCACCCCCAGAAAGAGGAGCGATGCTGTGGTGCAGGTGCTCCTCATGCTGTGCTCCCAGAGGGGTTTGTGGCTCAGTGTCAATGCTCCAGCATAACAACATACCAATTTTCCAATGTAGGAAGAGCCACTTGTTCCCTGACTGTCATCTCTGCAGGGGAGGGGGATGTTTGGCACAGTGTCCTTAGCCCCCAGCCCCTCTGTGCTTCATCTCCAAGGCTGGACCAGCGTTTGCTGCTCCCACATCCATCCTTGGGCTCAGAGAGGAGGAAAAGCCCCAAGCTGCACATCATCTCCTCTCCATGGGGTGGCTTTGAGCCCGTGGGGCTGAGCAGGGTGATGTGTCAACAGAGACATGGTCACCTGCAGAGCAGAGCTTTCTCCTCACAGCTGAGCAAACCTGTGAGGTGGGAGGGGTTGATCCTGGTCCCCTTTTGGGAGCTCACCACTTTGGAGGGATGCCAAGGAGAGGGATGCCTGGCTGCATCCCCTGTGAACCTCGTATTCCCCCTCCTGGAGGCTTGGACTCAGAGCAGGGAGCTTGTTTTGTTCTTCAGAGAGCTTCAGAAACCCTGTAGACATTCTCCAAAAGAAAACCCCAAGGCTCTAATGATGTTTCTTTTCTTCCTTAGTGGCCTGAGTCCAGCAAACGACAGTGGAGCCAAAAAGAAGAAAAAGAAACCCAAAAGGAAGAAAGAGAAAGGAGGAGATCAGCCTGACCAGGCTCAGGACCAGGCTGTGAAGGTGACCAACCCTTTCCTGGAGTTATAGCCCTGCACAACCACCAGCCCAGTCCCAAACCTCTCTGATATGGCTTAGGGCAAGGAAAGAACCTCCCAATCCTGGGGTTTTTAGGCACTTGGCTGCTCAAAACCCATAAGGTTGAGAGTCATTTCCCAGCCTGGCTCTATGTGTGGGAATGGCTGTGGCTGTGGGAGGCTGTGGAGCACTCCAGGGTAAACGTGGTGCTTGGCTGGATATCCCAGCTGGTTCCTGTGCTGCAGTGACAGGGTCAGACTGGTGCCTCTGAGTTCTTTTCTTCCAGACACCAGCTGCCTCCTCACAGGCAGGGAACCGCTGCGCTGCCACCTGCCAGCTTCCTCCTGCCTGCAGCCAGCACAAGGGAACAGCTTCTCCTGCTTCTTGGGTGACATCTGATGTTGATCTTTGCTTGATTTACATAAGAACAGTGCTCAGGTCAGAGCAAGGTCTGGTTTATCCTTCTTGGCTTTGCCTGATTCTGACTCCAAGCCAGAGTGTGGGACATGGAGGGTTTATCCCTGCCAGGGTTGCACCCTCCCAGCGTTCCCAGCCCCTCTGCTCCTGCACAGGACATGCACACACATCAGCAGAGGCTGTTTTCTATCCCATGCCCAGTTCCCATCCAAATATTTCAAATATTTTATCCTCCTGAGTGCACAGAGCATGAAATTGGGGCTTTGAGTGTTTCAAACTAACTTCACCAGGAAGCAGGGAGGAGCTGGTGTTGGGGAATTCAGCACAGAGCTGCCCACCCTGCCCAAGGGCTGCACTGGGAGGAGGAAAGAGCACTTTGTCTTGACTCAGCCTCTCCATGGTGCCCAGGGATTCCTCTGGAAGCTGCAGATATGGGTCCAGCTCAGATGGAGGAGGCTGAAGCTGAGAGAAAAGCCACTGCAGGCAGTCCAAACGCTGGGTGCAGGCCACCCCAGGGTGTCTGGATGGGTGTTAGCCAAGGCAAAGCAGGGAGGTTTGCTCTGGGGGCTCACAGCACCCTCCTTAACTGAAGCTTAAAGCATTTAATTCATTGCAGATGACATCAAGCTGGGGGAAGTGTGGATCTGCCAGGGGGTAGGAAGGTTCTCCAGAGGGACCTGGGCAGGTTGGATCGATGGGCAGAGGCCAATGGGATGAAGTTCAACATGGAGAAGTGTTGGGTCCTGCACTTTGGTCATAACAACCCCCAGTACTGCTACAGGCTGGGGACAGGGGGGTGGGAAGCTGTGCAGAGGGAAAGGACCTGGGAGTGATGGTTGACACGTGCCTGACCACGAGCCAGCAGTGTGCCTGGGTGGCTGAGAAGGCCAAGGGCATCCTGGCTTGTGTCAGGAACAGCGTGGCCAGCAGGACCAGGGAGGGGATCATCCCCCTGTGCTCAGCTCTGGTGAGGCTGCACCTTGAATACTGGGTTCAGCTCTGGGCCCCTCACTCCAAGAAAGACATGGAGGTCCTGGAGTGTGTCCAGAGAAGGGCAGCAGAGCTGGGGAAGGGGCTGGAGCACCAGTCTGAGAGGAGCATCTGAGGCACCTGGGGGTGTTCAGCCTGGAGAAGAGGAGGCTGAGGAGAGACCTTCTTGCTCTCTCCAGCTCCCTGGAAGGAGGTTGTGGGGAGCTGGGGCTCAGCCTCTTCTCACAGATACCCAGCGACAGGAGGAGAGGGAATGGCTGCAGGTTGTGCCAGGGGAGGCTCAGGTTAGGAATGAGGAGACATTCCTTCTCCCAAAGAGCACTTGGGCATTGGAATGGGCTGCCCAGGGAGGTGGTGGGGTCACTGTCCCTTGGGGGGTTCAAGGGAAGGTTGGATGAGGTACTGAGGGACAGGGGTTAGTAGGTGCTGTAGGTGGTAGGGGGGGTGGTTGGACTGGATGAACTTGGGGGTCTTGTCCAACCTTCACAGTTCTATGATTTTAAGGCCCATCCATCCCCTCAGAGCCAGGAGTGCCTAGAAACAGGACTGGGGGTGCAGCAGGTGGCTGGTAAAAGTGTTCATCCATCTTTAGGGGGTTACAAGTGGATGCAGGTTGGGAAGGGAGTCTCCTGCCCACTCTCCTGTTCCTGGCAGTGCCCTGAGGCAGGGTCAGCTCCAGGTTCCCCTAATGAGGAGCTGACATACAGCCCCAGTGACACAGCACACTCATTTTGTCTTTCCACCCTTGTTTTCTGCCCTCAGGTGAACTCTTTACCTGCTGAGAGGATCCAAGAGATTCAAAAAGCCATCGAGCTCTTCTCTGTAGGTCAAGGCCCTGCCAAAACCATGGAGGAAGCCAGCAAGAGGAGCTACCAGTTCTGGGACACCCAGCCAGTGCCCAAGCTAGGTGTGTACAGCCCCTCACCGTTCCACATTCCTTGTGGGAAGCCTCAGGGTCCCCAGGCTGCTTAAAGAAGCTGAAAAAAGCTGATCTCTGGCCAGCAAGTGGGTCCCTGGGTGCCCCTCACTGCTGTCCTCTCTGGGCTTCAATGACTCTTCTGTACTGCTCAGCATCACCATGGGCAGCTGTGCCATTGGAGAGCTGTGCTGACAGCTGGGGGGGGCTGTGAGGGACAAGGAACCATTTGGGACATCCTTCTGTGTGTTTGGGTGTCCTTTACTCTGGGTTTTATCCCTTGAGCTGGCTCTCCCCACACTCCATGCCCAAGTTTCCTGTGGTTTGCTGGGCTCACATCAGCCTGGACAGGCCTTGGGGCTGAGCTGGGGAGGGGAGACACCACGAGCAGCTGCACCCCAGAGCTGCCCTGTCTGTCTGACGATGGGGAAACCCCATCTCTTCATCCCCTCTTCCCCCCATGAACAGCCTGGCTGTGCTTCCCAGCTTTAACCCCTGCTCCAGCCCCTCCTCCAGTGTGCTCTTGGTGCTGTCAGCTGCCTCAGCAGTGCTCAGGACCGAGGTGTTTCTCAGCACTTGCCAGCTGAGCAGCTCTGGAAGGACGAGGGGCACGCTGCCCTGGAGCTGTGTGACTGAGGGGTGCTCCTTCCCCAGCTAGCTGGAGCAAACCTGTGGCTGCTCCCAAGCTTCCCCAGGCCTCCTTCACTTAATCTCTCTGCCCCTGTGTGTCCCCCCCACCCTAAAATTCACGCAGAGAACTAGAGGATGAGCCCAAGCCTGTGGTTACTACATTCACCCAAAGCTTGTTGTGGCTGCCAGCTGACTGCTCTGCAGTGATGTCCTTCCTGGTGGTGTGTCCTTCTTACTGCACACACCAGGTTTGACCCCCATTCTGTGTTGTCAGCACCAGTCTGAGGCTTCCTCTGGCCTCAGAGGCTGTTTGCCAGCAGCAATGCTCTCCATTCCATGCTGGGAAGATCACAGGGAGGTGACCCAAGGTTATGGGAGGCAGCAAAGCCTGATCTTGTGTTTCCCCTTTTTCCCAGAGGATCCTGGAAATGACCAACATCATTTCTGCTTGGTTAAACCCTGCAGGGAGGGTGGAAGGCATCTTCTGGGGAACAACAGGCACAGAACAGCCCGCTCCTCCATACACTGAATTGCTGGCTGTATGTTCAGGCTGCTGGTGACTCTCTGGGTCCCAGTGTCACTTGTGGGCCTTGTTCATCAGCACGCTCTGGCACACAGCAGTATGGATGGGAGGCTGCTTAGGGTCAGGTAACAAAAGTGCTGTGGGATTTTTGGAGCCAGATTTCAGAGTGGTTCAGCACCTGCTCAAAACAGGGAGGAGAGCCAGGGGTGAGCATTCCCTGGGTGGATATGATGGGAGAAGTTCTTGCTCTGGGCTTTTCTTCACCTCCTCATTGCCTGGAAACCTTTTCAATCCCTTTTGAAGGGGTTTCCTAATTAGCACAGCATGCTTCTCTTGGCAGTGCCCAAGGGATGCTGCTGTGTTGACATCCCTGAGAAAGCCAGTGCTTGAACCGACCTCTCTTGGCTGAATCATGTCAACAAAAGTTGTCTTGTTCACCACAGCTCTTCTCTAAGCACAGCAGGAAGGAAACATGGACAGTTGCCAAATGGCAGGGAGAGAGCTGCTCTCTGATGGAGCCGCTCATGGGACACTGCTGGCCGAGGCTGGGGCTGTGGGATGGAGAAGGATAAGGCATCACCTCTGGGTGTGGAGGATGGCTCTGAAGCTCTGGTCAGTTTGGTCACCTCTTCTCTTGTACCAAGGGAGGAACAACCCCCAGCACCAGTACAGGGTAGGGTGATCTGCTGGGAAGCAGTGCTGCAGAAGGATCTGGTGTCCTGGTGACACTAAGCTCTCCATGCCCAGCAGTGTGTCCTTGGGGCCAGGAGGCCAATGGGACCTGGGGGCATTGAGCAGCACATGGCCAGCAGGTCCAGGGAGGTTCTGTCCTCCCCTCTGCTCTGACTGACCCAGGCCACAGCTGGAGTTGGGTGTCCAGTGCTGGACTCCCATTTCAGGACAGACAGGGAGCTGCTGGAGAGAGTCCAGTGAGGGTACGAGGATGATGAGGGGCTGGAGCATCTCTGCTGTGAGGGAAGGCTGAGAGAGCTGGGGCTGTCCAGTCTGGAGAAGTCTGAAAGAGGACTTCATCCACACTGGTCTAAGGGGGGTGTCAAGAGGATGGGGCCAGACTGAACACCTGGCACATCCCAAACTGGGTGGGTGAAATGGTGACACCCATACCAGGGACTGTGGGTGGGATCACAGTGGAGAAGCGGGGCAGGTTGGTCACCAGATGGAGATGTGGAGACTTGACTTCAGGCAGCTGAGAAGCATCTTCATGGCTCCCTGCTCTCTCTTACAGGAGAAGTGGTGAACACCCATGGTCCAGTTGAGCCAGACAAAGACAATATCCGCCAGGAGCCATATACCTTGCCCCAGGGCTTCACCTGGGACGCCCTGGACCTCGGGGATAGAGGCGTGGTGAGTGCAGGCAGCTTGACACACTCCTGTTGGGAGGGCATCTCACACTGTCAGCAGTTCCATGCCTGGACTGCTGAAGAAGGCTGTGGGGATGGTACTGTGTCCTTCACCACACCAAGCAGCTCTCCAGTGGGCAGCCATCTCTAGGAGTTAGCTGGGTCTGGCTTCCACCTGCAGTTACTTCTCACCTGAGCCCTGTTGGCCTGGTTTCTTCATGGGGATGAACAGGGGCTTCTCCAGACACTCTTTAAGCATAAGAGTGCCTGAAGCTAGGAGTTCTCCCTTAGGAAGACCCTCTGGACCATGACAGAGCACTGGAATAGGCTGCTCAGGGAGGTGGTGGAGTCTCCTTCTCTGGAGAGATTCAAGTCTCGTCTGGATGCCTATCTGTGCAATATGAGCTGGGGAGCTGCTTTGGCAGGGGGTTGGACCCCATGAGCTCTCAAGGTCCCTTCCAACCCCTACGATTCTGTGATTCTGTGACCTGTTCTCAAGAGATGACCTGAGGACAGTAGAACTTCCCTGTGTGTCCTGTAGCTTATCCCACTCCACAGTGGCAGCGGTTCAGGAGCCCAGAGCCAGCAGCACACAGCAGGGGGATGTGTCCCTAGCCAGGACATGGCTGCACACCCTGCCCATGGCTGTGGCCACCCCAGAAGTGGTCAGGGTCAGTGGTGAGCTCGGGGTTGTGATGGCTGAATAACTCTTGACCTTCATGGTGTCTCCTGCCTTAGCTGAAGGAGCTGTACACGCTGCTGAATGAGAACTACGTGGAGGATGATGACAACATGTTCCGGTTCGATTACTCTCCTGAGTTCCTGCTGTGGTGAGTGGCACCACGCTGGTGGAGCAGAGGGTGGTGGATGTGGGTGAGCCTGATCCCAGTGACAGCACTTCAGCTGCCTTTGCTCATCCCATCTCACTTCTTTCCAAAGTCTCCTTGGCCCAGCCCTGCCTCTGATTTCAGTATAATACAGGAGCCTAAACCCAGAATTTTTTCCCCCCTTTGTTTTGGTCCTTGGTAAAAATCAGGGAAACTGGGAAGAAATAGTGTGGCCAGCAGGTCAAGGGCAGGGATGGTGCCCCTGTGCTGGGCACTGGGGAGGCTGCACCTCAAGTGCTGTGTCCAGTTCTGGGCTCCTCATCATAAGAAGGACATTGAGGTCCTGGAGTGAGTCCAGAGAAGGGCAACCAGGCTGGGGAAGGGGCTGGAGGGCAAATCCTCTGAGGAGCAGCTGAGGGAGCTGGGGTTTTGAGCCTGGAGAAGAGGAGGCTGAGAGGAGACCTTCTCCCCACCTCTACTGCCCTGCCAGGAGGGTGCAGAGAGGTGGGGGATGGTCTCTTCAGCCAGGGGACAGGAGATGGGACAAGGGGCAATGGGCTCAAGCTGCCCCAGGGCACGGTCAGATCAGATGGGAGGGAAAAGTTCTTTCCTGGCAGAGTTGTGGGGCTGTGGCACAGGCTGCCCAGGGAGGGAGTTGTTTAACAGGCTGCCCCTGGGTGTGTTTAACAGACAGGTAGATGAGGTGCTCAGGGATCTGGTTTAGCACAGGACAGGAACAGTTGGACTTGATGATCTTAAAGGTCTTTTCCAACCTGGTCATTCTGTGATTCTGAGGAGGTTCCTGGTGCCCTGGAGCTGTGGGGTGAAGGTGGCTGCCCAGTAATGGTGCCAGCAGGAACATATGGGGATCTGCTGCAGTGGAGCTGCTGTTTCCTCAGGGTGCTCAGGAGTTGGGGATTGTAGTTTTCCTCCTGTGTCACTCACAGGAACTTGCTGTGGCCACAGAGTACAAGAACTGCCCTGCATCCCAGGGATCCTGCCATGTCACATCACTGTCACTCTCTCCTCTTCTTCCCTGCAAACCCCCAGCTGTGTTGGGCAGCAGGAGCAGGACACAGGGTGTCCAGGACAGTATGGGGAGGCAGGAGCAGGTACCCAGGGCACCTTTGATGGGACGTGACTTCTGAAGTGTGTGTCTTTTCCAGGGCACTGCGTCCTCCAGGCTGGTTGCCCCAGTGGCACTGTGGGGTCAGAGTTGTCTCCAGCAAGAAGCTGGTTGGATTTATCAGCGCGATTCCAGCCTCTATCCACATCTATGACACGTGAGTGCTGCTCAGCCAAATTCCTCCTCCTGCCCCTCCATGGCATGTGGGGCTTCCTGGGAGTGCTCAGAAGGTCTGGCTGCATTATTCTCCCTGACCAACTGAGCCAGACCCATGCCATTCAGCAGTGGAGGCGTTTTGCTGCTTGGAGGAGGTGGTGGGAGGTGTTTCAGGTGGGCAGGGAAATCCTCTGCAAGAACATCTTGTAGGTAGCAGCCATGAAGGCTGTTCCTCAGTGAGAGAGGTCAGCTCAGAGCTCTGGCTTACAGAAGCTGGATGGAGACCATTTTTTCCTGGGAAAATCTTAGGAAACAGCTTAAGGGAGAGTTCTCCAAACCCAACCCTTGCCCCTTGGCCTTCCCCAAGGCTTTGACTCCTCTTTCCCTTGAAGGAGCTAGAAGGAAATTGCCCAGGGCGTTGGAGTGATCCTCCCAGGTCAGGACAATCAGGTCTCATGCTCTGCATTGTTTCTTCCCCAAGAGAGAAGAAGATGGTGGAGATAAACTTCCTGTGTGTCCACAAAAAGCTGCGCTCCAAACGGGTGGCTCCAGTTCTGATCCGCGAGATCACGCGGCGGGTTCATCTGGAGGGGATCTTTCAGGCTGTTTACACTGCAGGAGTGGTGCTGCCAAAGCCTGTGGGGACTTGCAGGTGAGCATCTCCACTCCCCCAAAGAGATTTTGGTCTGCAGGCATTCCCTTGCTGGGATCTCCTCCGTGGCATGTAGCGTGTGTGGGATTCCTTGAGACACAGAGAGCGATTTCCTGCCCAGGTTTCTCCTCCCCTCACCATCCTTCCAGGATTAAATCCAGTAGCTTTGCTTAAGCTGCTCATGTAGCACAAGATGGGAGACTTTCTGCTGCACAAGCCCTTCCAGCCTCCCTGGCTTTTATCTTGGAGAGCTGCTGGCCTCTTTGCACGCCAGCGTGATGTTCTCGCTTGCCCTCTCTTGGTAGCTCTGAGAACCTTGTGCCCATGCGGCTGTTCTGTTGGCCAAGACTGTGTCTCCCACCACACATTGTGTTTCTACAGGTACTGGCACCGGTCCCTGAACCCTCGGAAGCTCATTGAGGTGAAGTTTTCCCACCTGAGCAGGAACATGACTATGCAACGCACCATGAAGCTTTACCGGTTGCCCGAGGTGGGTGCACCCACAGAGGCAGAGCTCATGAATGGCTCCTTGCTGAGCAAGGGGTGAGGGGTGGGGACTGGAGACACAGTCATCTCAGCTGAGGTTGAGTCCCCTGTCTGGAGAACCAGGGTTGGTGTTGTGTAGTAAATGCCTGGGCTCCATCAGCAGAGGGGTGGCAGCAGGGACAGGGAGGTGATTGTCCCTCTCTACTCTGCCCTCGTGAAGCCCCAGCTGGAGTCCTGTGTCCAGAGCTGGGGTCCCAGTACAAGAGAGATGTGGGGCTGTTGGAGAGGGGTCAGAGGAGCCACAAGGATGATAAGAGGGCTGGAGCACCTGCCCTACAAAGAAAGGCTGAGGGAGCTGGGCTGGTTCAGCCTGGAGAAGAGAGGGCTGTGGGGGGACCTCATTGCAGCCTGCCAGTCCCTGAAGGGAGCTTATAAGCAGGAGGGGATTCAACTTTTTAAAAGGGCAGATAATGGCAGGACAAGGGGGATGGACTAAAGCTAAAGGAAGGAAGGGTTAGATTAGATATTAGGGGGAATTTTTTTACAGAAAGAGTGGTGAGGGGCTGGAACAGGCTGCCCAGAGAAGTAGTGGATGCCCCATCCCTGGAAGTGTTCGAGGCCAGGTTGGATGGGGCCCGGGGCAACCTTGTGTAGCTCCAGGCCTGGAGGTTGGTGGCCCTGCCTGTGGCAGGGGGTTGGAGCTCTCTGATCCTTGGGGTCCCTTCCAACCCAGACCAGTCTATGATTCTATGCCTCTGTCACGCCACTGTGCTTTATTTAATCTCTATTTATTTTTCCTGGGTACCTGTGTTTTAAGGGCAAATTCTTGCAGCTAGAGGACCCTGTGAGCTTTTGTTTTACGGTGAGTCATACCCTGTCCTCCTGGTAAAACAAGAGCACGGATATGACAGCCTTCATCTGTCCAAACACAGCCTCAGAGTGACCTTGAGTTGGGTTAGTCCCTCATTCTTCAGTCACACTGATCAGTTCTGTCACTGCAGTTGTCCTGCTGGGGAAGTTCCCCAGCTGGATCTGGGATTAAAAAACAAACAGAACATTAAAATTGCCACCTCCTTCCCTGACCTTGTTGGCTTCCTTCTGTTGGTCAGAGCTGCTTGTTTCGGTTGGAGAGCCTGGCTTTGCTGCTGGGCAGCACATGGCTCCTCTCTTCTGCCTCCCACCTTGGTAAAGACACCGGCTGCTCTTTCCGCAGAACCCCAGGCACAGCCCATGCTGCTTAGTCTGGGCTTTGCTGAGCAATCCCAGCTGTAGATGAGAAATAAACCCAACTGGAAATACCATCAGGCAGTTCCTTGCAGTGCCCAGGGCACATCTCCCAGCCAGTCTCTACCATGTGGGAGCAGAGACCTGGAGGGCAGCCATGATCTTGCTGGGGAGGAGGACCCTTCCAGCAGGACTTGACCTGGCGTGTGGGACTTTGGGACCCACTGTGCTTCTCTGTGGTCTTTGCCATCAGTGCCAATCCCATCCATCCTTCTGCTGGGCGAGCAGGGATGGGGGGCTGAAAATGGGCTGATGGAAGCAGGGAGCTTCTCTGTGCCACTTGTCAGAGAGCCCTTGGGTGATAAAAGCCACTGTGCAAGCAGCACAAACGATGTGTCCCTCTTCCTGTAGACTCCCAAGACTCCTGGCTTGCGGCCGATGGAGCACAGAGACATCTCCGCCGTGCACAAGCTCTTGACTGAGTACCTGAAGCAGTTCCACCTGACGCCTGTCATGAGCCGAGAGGAGGTGGAGCACTGGTTCTTACCTCAGGAGAACATCATTGACACCTTCGTGGTAGAGGTGAGGGGGCAGGAGCAAGATGGGGTGGGGGGTTCCTGAGCTTCTGCCTCCTCTGGAAGAGTGTGCAGCGAGCTGTGGGAGCAGTCGCGGCAGTTGGTGCCCTGGCAGTGAGATGCTCAGTTTGATGACATCCAGTGAGATGTCAGTTTGAGCTGACAGAGCATGGTGCAGCTCCATCCTGGGATGCCCCTGATCTCCTCACGAGGAGCCCATGCATCACCACAGCCTGCCAAAGCCCCTCTGAGGCTCCAGCCAGGTCTTATCCACACTCTGACATGTTGTGGTGTCACATCTGGTTTCCAGAGCGCCCCAGGGGAGGTGACAGACTTCCTGAGCTTCTACACGCTGCCCTCCACCATCATGAACCACCCAACTCACAAGAGCCTGAAAGCTGCTTACTCCTTCTACAACGTCCACACCAAGACGCCTCTCATCGACCTCATGAGCGATGCTCTCATACTCGCCAAGTCGGTGAGCGATGGCAGGGCCAGGGTGGCTCACTGGGCCCCTCACTGAGCAGCTCACTGCTTGCCCAGCCTCCCTGGGGTTTATGGGGTGGGCTGGCCATGGGGCAGGGCTGTGATCTTAAAGGATCTGCCACCCAAGAGAGGGACACAGGTAGCCTGAACCCTCTGGCCAGCGTTGAGCTGAGCTCAGGGCGTCTACTCAGTTCTTACAGCAAAGGATTTTGCCCTACATCTGCAGCGCTGGAATTGAGGGGGGGGGTACACCGGTGCTAAATTCTTCCCTGTCAGCCTCCATCCCCCCTTCTGGGGGTGCAGAGTGGGTGGAGGGGAGGCAGGCAGCTTGCAGATGGGAGGAATTCCCCAGCATGAGAGCAGGAGGAGCTGATGGCTTCATGTCTCACCTCTGCAGAAAGGATTCGACGTTTTCAATGCACTGGATCTCATGGAAAACAAAACCTTCCTGGAGAAGCTGAAGTTTGGGATTGGGGATGGGAACCTGCAGTATTACCTGTACAATTGGAAGTGTCCCAGCATGGTGCCAGAGAAGGTCAGTGCCTTGGGGCTCCTGCAGCTCACACAATGCAGGGGAAGGGGGCTCATCCCCACAGCCCCCAGGGAGATCAGAGGGTGCCCTCACTCTGCATTCCCAGGCCAGCAGTGGGCGAATCCAGCAACGACTCCTCTGTGGAGACACCCAGGGGCACCATTCCCCAACCAGCCCCTCTTATGGGGGAGTGATGGCAGGTGGGGAGGAGCAGCATGGGGTGAGTCAGCTTCCCTGTGCTGGCTGCATGGAGTGGTGAGCTCTGGCCTGGCCAGGACCAGGGTGCTCACCACTTGTCTCCCCGGGCTCATCTTGCCCTAGAGCAGGTTCCTAGTCCTTAACCTCACATGTGCCTGCCCAGGAGACCTCTTCCCTCTGTGGCAGGAGGCCAGGAACAGGGAGGAGACAAGCAGAGGGCTGGAGGTGACAGATCAGATGCCAGTGGTTGATGGTTGCTTGTCTGTAAGCTGGGAAGTGGTTGCTGTGCTCTGTGAGCCACACAGGACCCAGGTGTCACCACACGGTGACACGGCACACTGCATGTCAGTCTGTCCTGGTGGGACAAGGTGAACAAGTGGTCCTTTTGGGAGAGCAGAGTTGAGAGCTGTTGGGTTGTTGAGCAGGACCCCGTGGTGACGAGGAGCTCTCCTGGTGCAGAGGGGCCAAGCCACAGGATTTCCAGGGTGTCACCTTGTCCCCAGGGCCAGCAGCTCGGTCCTCACCCCGCTGCTCTGAGCATTGTGCCTTGGCTGCCTGCCCTGGGCCCTTTGGAGGCAGCACCTGATTGCTACCATGTCCCCACCTTGAAGATGTAGATCAGCATCCATCTGATCCACAGACACTTTGGAGGACAGTACTTGAGAACCAGAAGCTGCTGCCTGCGCAGTGCTGCAGCCAACGTTACAGCAGCTAATTAATTAATTAATGCCTTAACGGCAGTAACGAAGCTTTGGTTCCCTTCAGAAGAGTGCGTGAGGCCAGGTCTCTGGCCTTGCTGAGCCTTTCCAAAAGCTCCAGGCATTTGGAAATGCAAATGAGGCAGCTGCCAGCAGGTTTGAGCAACCCCTTGTCTGGCTGGGAGAGATGGTGGGCTGGAGATCCTGGTGTCCTGTTGCGGCAGGACAGCTCCAAGCAGGGCCAGCTGCTGCAGAGGGGTCTGGCCCTGGCTGTTGGGAAGCAGCTTCTCCAAAATCTCTTGTTATTTAACTTAGAAGCACCCTTGGCTTGTCATCCAAAGCTCTTTTGTAGACTGCCCGGACTTGTCACACCCCACACATCTGTCACACCTTGTCACACCCCTACCCAGACCAGAGCTGGGCAGAGCCCATGCACCCGATTGGTCGCACCCTTAGGCCTCTCCCCGCTCCCAAATCCCTCCAAACCCCTGGGTAAACCCACACTGAGCCCTCCTGGCTCTCACAGCCAGGCCTCACCACGCCGGCAGCGATGGGCGCATCATGACCTGCCATCTCTCTTGGCTTCCCCCAGGTCGGCCTGGTGTTGCAGTAAACGAGCCCTTGCCAGGAGAGCGCGGCGCCGCCAAAAAAAGCCAGGCCCTGCGGAGCTGCTGCCCTTGTCCTTCCCACCAAAGCCAGACCAGCGCCGGGAGAGGTGGAACCGAACCAGCCGCACAGCCGCTCGCCACCCGGATTCCCCGGCTGCGCCCCGCAGCGCCGGCCGCCGCTGCCCCGCTGGCCTCAGCGGCCTCCTTTGTTTTGGTTTAATTGCATCCTCGTAAAGACATGATCAAGGGAATGTAACTGCTGAAACTAGCTGATGATTGGCATATAATGGAGTTAACGGGTGAATAATAAAAGTATATATTATATATATTTTAAATCTCTCCTGTTCCAAACTGAAACGAGTCGCATTCATCTGCTGAAGGCCACCTCCAGGTCGCTGGACCGTGACTTTTCCCTGATGGGGCCACCCAAGGTAGATGCTTGCTGCACCCAACGGCTCAGCGCCGGCGTGGTGGAGCCCCAGGGTGCGGTGACCAGGGCTGCCGAGCCCCCCTGCCTGCCTGGAGAGGGGGAGTTTGGGCTCTGCCCCCCGGCTTGGCTCTTTTCTCCTGGTTAAACTCGGTCCTTGCTGCAGGTGCCTGGAAAAGGGAGGATGGCACCGTCCCTCCCACGGGCTCAGGAGCACGTTGACATTTCTTTCTAAGGGCTATTTGTGCAAGAGATGCCTTGTCCCTTCTCCTCCCCAGCCTCGGAGACTCGGGACGCTCTCTGCTCGACGGGGCGAGCGCTGAACGGAGGGAGAGCCGGCTCCTCGCTGCCAACAGAGCTCGTCCAGCGCACCCTGCTCTGCTGTGACTCCTCATGGCTGTTCCTCTCCACCACCTCATGCCAGCAGGCACCACGGGGATGCTCCTCTGCCACGCTTCGGGGTGCTCTGCTCAGCTGCTTTGCTCTGGAACCGTGGACAGACATGTGCAAGCAAGCGACTGTCCTGCACCCATCATCGGGCATCGCTCCAGGGCTTCAGCCTCTGCAGCCACCCTGGTGCCTCTTCCACCAGGCTCATTGCACAGGAACCTCCAAGGTAAAGGAGTTGTTTTCTCTCATGGAAACCCTTTATCCCACCGACATGTCGTGATACACAAGCGCCCGGGCAGCCTGCCGCTTCCCGCCGGGACCCCGAGCCGTGCCCACCCAGAGCTCCGAGATGCTCCTGCCCTCCCAGCCAAAGGTTTCCAAAGCTGCATGCCAAGGCCAAGACCCCGTCTATGCACTCCCACACCTCCTCATCCCTCTGTGCCCCCCCGTCACACCCCGTTGGCACCCCATGGACCCTGAGGGGCTTTGCCCACCCTGGCCTGGACTGCGTGGGGCATCTGTGGGGGGCCAGGAGCCCGTCACACATCCCCCGGCAGTGCCATCGCACCCCTCCTGCTCAGGGGTCCTGTGTCACCTATGCAAGTACCTCTGCGTCCCCTCCCACGTCCCTGGTGTCCTTCCTGGGCAGGGGGAGGCTGGGTGTGGGGTATGAGCGATGGGGGTGTCCCGTGGGACCCTGTCCCCATGCCACTCTCAGGGGCTGTTCTGAGTTTTCCCGCCCCAACCCCCATGTACACAGCACCCATGGGTGCTCGGCACGTCCCCGGGGCAGTGCTGCATTGGGCACTCAGCCCATATTCCCCCCTACAGCCTCTCCCCTCCCCTGAATGGGCCCTGGGAGGTGACAGGGACACCGGGACAGGCTCTGTTAAAATAAAACCTTTATTTGACTGGCTTGACACCGGGGTGTCAGTCTGTGATGGGTGCTGGTGCTGGAGCAGGGGTTGGGAAAGCCTTGACACCATGGGCAGCATCGTGGCAGGGTCCCCTTGGGGGACTACTTGGTGGCAAGGTCCCCCTGGGGACCTCATGGTGATGGCACCATCCATGCAGCCCACAGCAGGGTGGGGCTGGCAGCGGTGGTGGTGTTTGGGGGGTGCTGTCTCCATTCTCACCCCACTGGGGCTGTGTTGGGCTTTTGGTGGCCTGGCCACCCCATCCTGGTTGTCACAGCGTCCCTGTGCCCTGGGGTCACAGCCAGGGAGGGGAGGAGTGGGGCGCAGAGGCCAGCAGAGGGGGTGGCACTATGGAACATGGAGGGGATCCCCTACCTCTTTGGGGTCCCCCAACCAGCCCTGTCATCACAGGCAGGCGAGCGGTGCCCCCACACAAGGAGCGGGGTGTCTGTGGCACAGGAGGGTGCCCACCCCACGTTGTCCCCCACACGGGGACTCGACATCCCTCCCGCTGGGACCGCGGTGGCCTCACAGGCTCTTGCATCGCACGTGCACGAAGAGGGTGGCAGGGGACAGGGACGCCCCGTCCTTGGAGAGCAGATGGATGTGACGGTACCCTGGGGACAGACGGGGGCTGAGCGGGTGGCAGGGGGGACACCATCCCTGTCCCTGGGGGCACAGCAGGGTGGGCACCCACCTTCCCTCATGCTGGCCAGCGGCAGGGTGAACTGCCCCACGAAGTCATTGCAGGAGGTGCTGTCGTAATCCTCCACCACGAA
>VZTU01002686.1:0-15028 GCA_013400835.1 Zapornia atra | reverse complement strand
GATTATTGAATATGCACAATGAGTTCTTACCAATTCATCGACCGGTGCTTCCTTTCTGCCCAGAGGTGAATTTAATTTGCATAACTCTTATGGAATACAAAAACTTACTTTCTTGAGCTGATTTATTAAGAACACAAGCAAAAAAAATTTTGAAAACCACTCATATATATATGTGTCTTTTTATTAAAATATCACTGAAGTAATTACAGAAGTAAATCAGTAATATTAGTGAAGTAATTATGTAAGTAATATTACCAGAAGCATATAACAATAGTATGAGTATTTTAAGTCTCTTAATCACAGATATTTAGAAAATCAACCAGAATTTACCTCAAGAGTGCATCAATATAAATCAAAATGGAACTGTGAAAACAGCAAACCACCAAAAGTACCCAACAGCTCAACATAAGCACTTAAAAGTACTCATGGAAAACATCTTCTCCAAAGGTCCCTATCTCCTATGCATTAAACACCTCATTTCACCAACTAGAAAGGGCAGGGATCAAAAGGAAGTTAAACATTTACAGTTTTCCAAACCCAAAGGAGGGCTGGAACCTAAAAGTTTGGCCTTTTTATTACTATAATGATTGACCAAAAACAAGATATTAAACCTTCCTGCAAACCATGACTCACTAGAAGACAAAGTATTTCTGAGGTGGGAGAGCTTCATGTATTAAGCCAACACTGGACAAGCCAGCAGAGAACTTCTCCTAGGTAACAACCTAGAGGAAATATTTTATGTTGGATTAGGAGAATGTTAAATTTCAGTGAAAAACTAGATATGATTATGATTTAATTCGGTTTTTTTTTCCTGTACAATGATCTTGTTAGGAGATACATGTTGTTCCAAGGAGATTACTAGTTAGTGATCAAGTGAGGTTTTTTGGGCCAATATGTTCTAAGGTAAGACAGAAATGCTTGACTGGACTTTTCTGGGGGCTGTTGCATGTTGTGGTTCTTTGCTCCTTCCTTTTTTGTGTGTGTGAACAAATCAGAGCTGTACAAGAAATTGAAAATAATACATGGCCTTTCAAAAAATCTGCTGGCGTTTTTCATAATAATGTGTTGTTTAACTATGAGCTGTTGCTACACTCTAACTACCTTATTGTTTGGTCAACAAGGAAGGTTTTCACATCCCAGTGTAAGCAACTGGGAAAAGGGGCTGAGTAGTGTGGTGTAGGTGTGATACTCTAACCTTAGCAGGGGCTATAAAGCGATTGCTGTAGGAACAAGTGCCTGCTCATGATGGCCAAACATAGACCTCTAAATGAAAACCCAGACAGTGGTTTCCTCTGGCTCCATGAACAAGAACCTGGGCAGGATATCTGTCTCAATAGGATCACTTGTCAGGCTAGCTACGCCAGGGGCTGCCCAACATCTAGTTCTGCAGCCAGGAACTAAAGGAATTAACAGATGTCTTACCTGGCAGCAGGAAGCAGCACTTGTAAAAACAACAGAACTCCATGTGCACCCAATATAAACCACTGCTGGTAAGAAAACAAAAATTACTCTCCCACTTTGGATATAAAATATCTGAAAACTTCTCACCGTGAAGTGTTGCATATTATTGCAAAACAGTACTACAATGTACTGGATGTAGATTAAGATAGTCTTGCCTGGTGGAATCCTAGGATAACGGTGTGATTTGAATAGATGTCCAACCCCCTTATGTGATTTCCATAAAATCTGCCTAGATTTCACAACAGAGAGGGTTGGCATCAGTTAGCATATATTCACTACCAATTTTCCATTTGTACTGTGGTGTGGCTGTACTGAAAGAGTGCCAGTGCTTACTACTTTTTTGTGAACTGTCTTTCCAGTTGTTCAAATAATTTCTAGCAAATGTTGGGTTTTTTTCAGCAGCTAACTAATCCAGTAAAATATTTTTAAACTAAATAAAAATATTTTTCTTCTCCTGTAACTGCATGAATTTGTTTCCAAGTCTTCTTTTTCTGAGATTAATGTTAGCTCTTGCTTTCTAACTCTTGTTCTCTTTTTTAGTAATTAATTGATGTTACACTTACCTTTTTTGTCACGATTAACCTCTTTTCCTTCATCTAACACATGCTTCACCTTCTTCAAAATAAGAGGTGAGATCCTTGCCATGGAATAGTGTGCATCATCAGGTAAACTGAGTGCGAAGAGTTAAAATCTGTTTTAATAACATTAAAAGCTAAGGTGATGCACTTAATAAAATGCAAACAAGGCATAGAAGACAAATGAACTCTACATTGGGAAGCCCTGACTTAAAATCACACAGAGATTATCCTGGTCTAATATTGCAGTTGAAAGGGGTAATATCAAAGAGCCACAGTGCTACATGACCAGAGCTAAATCCTTGGGAAGGGTCTGAAAACCAAATAATAATAATGAGATGACATTTCCCTGGAAGATTCCAGCGTGGGAGGGGAAAGGGGAATAGGCTATGATGTAAAGTTTGATGGAAAACCGAGAGGCACTGCCAAAACTGTCTTTAATTGAAATACTATCTGTGGATCAAAGAAAAATTCAGACACTGCCAGTGTTCCAAGCTTTCATCCGGCACTGTAATAAATAACCATCAAGATACCTGCAGTCCTTGCCAAATGAGTGCCAAAGAAGGAAAGTGAAGTTGACAAGCAGATACTAGAGGATTTCACTTGCTGTGAATTAGCCAGGTATCAGAGTTAGGTGAGGAAAGGAGAAAAGGTTGAGACAAAGAAAGTAAAAACGAGAATACATGGGCAGCAGAATAATCTTTTGCACTGAGACCAGTAGAAAGTAGTTGTGTGAATCCATGTGCATCATCTGTCAGTGACTTCACATTGCCTTTGTGCAGTTCAAAATAGTTTCTCTCCACCTGCGTTGCAAACTCAACCTCAGCTGTAAAGGTCAAGTTGGGCTTTTTCCCCTCTTACCCATCACAACTTGCAAGAAAGGGTTCAGATTACTACCGCACCCACATTCGTACAGCACCATCAAGTTACACTCACATGTCTTTCCTCATATGTTGCTGACTGATTTTGCTCAGGACCAATTCAGCCCATGACTAATGAGAAGGAACAAATTCCAGCTCCACTCCTCCTTCTGCTTGATTTTCAAGAGTTACGTGAGTAAAACACATAAAAACCCAAACCAGCCAACCAAAAACAAAACCAAAACCAAAGATTATGCCCAGGCAGGACTCCAGACACAGACACAGACACTCTCGCATGCATGCACGTGTGCATGCACATTGACATGTACATTACAGCATTCCATTTAAGTAATATTCACATAGGCATTACTTAATCCATACTTGCATAGAAGCAATCCATGTATTCCCAGTAGCTTTTTGCTACACAGTGTTGCAACAGCTGTTAAATATTCTTTTACCATTATGTAAAGAACTAGTGCAGCCTCTATCCTCTCTGAAATTATTTTCCAACTGCACTGTAAATGAAACCTTTTCTGTAGCCAGGTTGTGTATGTGTGTATTTTTATCTTCCTTCCAATATCATAGTTAATTTTTGTTTACATTCCTGCATACCCTTTATGCCACCAATATACAAAAGAGAACAGAGTAATTTAAAGGTATTTATCTATCTACAAAAGGAAATAAACACGTTCTCCGAAGAAACAGATTAAAAAGTAACCAAAATTCCTGACTCTTTTACAAATTATTTTAGTAGAAGCTACAAATCTCAGTTACTTGATCTATAAACCTTGTTACTTTATATTGGTGTCATAGACCTAAATTATTCCTGTTTGGAAAGCGCTTTGAGAGATTCTGTGAGAAAATAATTTATATGAACCCAGGTTATTGATAGTGTTTAACAATCAATATAACTTTAATTGGCTATTTTTTTAAATTTCCAAATAGTGGGAGATTTTTTGGGGTCTGCTTGGGTTTTTTTTACCTATGTGGTTTCAATGGGAGGAGTTGCTTATGAAAGCATTGATTGAAAACTATATACAGAACTCAGAATTAGCAGCAGTGTTAGAATATTGTCATAAGTACAATATAAGAATCGTTTTAATTACAACAAATTGACTTTGCCACAAAGAGCTAATAGTGTTTCTTTGGCTCTGCACAATCTTTCAATCAGAAATGGAAATTTGGCATGTTCTTTTGATAATGTCTGTGTTGGGCAGAGCCCTATGACAGACCTGCCTGCACATGTTCCTTAAAATGTCCTCAAGGTCTTCAAAACTGTCTTGCTGTTCCACTAGAACTGAGAGACTCTAACTAGAGGGAGTCCTAGATCCGCTCAATGGCACAAATGAATAAGATAACTCAAAAAATCTCCACCCCACCCATTCTTTCCATACCAGACAGACCATTTCTTTCATGCTTGATCACAGTCCAGCATTTTTCAGTGACTTCCTGATGCTACAGATTTTCTGGATTGCTTTCTTGCCACTGCCTCTGATGTCTGCCCTCTTGCCTCTCCTCTGTTCCTCTCATGGAGTCTGTACTGGTTCTTCAGTTGCTTCCTGGCTCTTTCTCTCTTCACCTGGCCTGAGCCTTCATGCAAGAAAGATGCTCCCAGCTGAAAAACTATCTACTTGCAGAGTTTTTACACGTCCAACATGCAATAACCAAGACAAGATTGCCTAGAAATATACTTTCCCCGAGGCACGTAGCTTGTATATATGTTGGCAAATAAAGACAATTAAGCTTTCTGTCACAGTCTCTCCTGTACTTCAGTGCTAGGTGTAAGGGTTCATGAAATCTAGGAGCTAGTTATTGCAGAGTTTGAGATCTTACAGGAGTAACATTAAAGGAATGAGATTTCAGTTCTTCATCCATGTAACGAGATTTTAATTGTGAGGGAAACAACCATTTCCTAAAGCTGATGGCTTCGCTTCGGTTTCAGTAATCTACATTTGCCTTCCAGGCACTTTGCAAACAGCAAGATTTTCTTCTGCAAATGAACCAATAGCTGGTAAACTGGCCATCTTCCAGAGGGTATAACTCTGCTCACCAGACTGTTCAGTGAACATGCACATTCAGAGCATAAAGAGACAGTAACAATAATTAACAGCTCATTGACCAGTTATCATGTCTCTATATACCTTATGACAGACAGCCTTTCCACCTTTTTTTTTGTCATTCCAGAATAGGTATTCAAAACTTTCAAAGAGCAGGAGGGGATCCATAAGGCAGCCACAGCTATGAGAAGACAAAATATTTATTTTGCAACATCTGCCTGACCATTCAGATCTAACAACTAAGATTTGCTGAGCCCCAGTTCTTCAAGGGTTGGTCTGTCCACAGGACAATAAGCTTTCAGTATATTCAAAATTCTGTCTTATCCTTTGCTGAGTGCTGAGGCAATTTGAATATTTGCGTATTGCAAACTTAAAAATTACATAGATCAAAGTTGACAACCTAAAATGGCTATCACTGAAGCACTTAAAATCCATAATAGTCTCATTTTGATGCCTCAATAGACTCCTCCCCCACCACCCTTTCCAGATTTGATTAAAAGACCACTCTATAACTCCATGGCTTTAGCCTCAAAAGCCAATGTATTACGTTAGGACTGACAGGATATGATTAATGTTGTTAAAAATGTATCAGCATGTATTAGGGCAAACTTTTTTTATCAATCCAAGCCAAAAAAAATGTCCATTATTAAATGAGGTAAGAAAATAAAAAAGAGACTTTCATTGTCACATTCAGATTTTAGGATTATTTTTGGTTTTCCAACATAATTTGGTATCCCCTGTTATTTTTTTTATAGAACTTATTTGGTGTCTGAAACATCAAAAAGCTGAACATCAGTCATGTTGAGGAAAAATACCAAACCTATGCATAAAATTGGGTGTCAGAAAAACTTTAATACTGTCCTTCAACAAAAGTGTACTTGGTTGAAATGTCTCCATCTGCAAATGCACTAGGTAGCTGAAACTCTGGGTATGATCATTTTCATCAGCTACCGCTGTAGTTCAACAGCTACAACTGGAAAAACTGCCATGGGTATTACTACTGTTGTTTGATGTAGGCAATTGGATTATCCTTCAGCTGTGCACTCCGCCCTCTTGTCCTGTTCTGTGGGCAGAAGCACACAGAATTTCTTCACCTTCGACATAAATGCTTTCAAGGGAGAAAATGTCCTGGTTCTGGCCAAGACAGAGGTAATCTCCCTAAGGAGCCAGCACAGGTGAGCTGAGTTAGCTGGGCTTGTTTACCACATCACCTGACATCACTCCTGACACATAAAAGGGGCTGTTTGGGTGCCTTCAGGGCAGTCTGAGTGTTGCCAGGGCATCTGGTTGGTCCTTGCATTCTGCAGCACTCTGTAATCCTTGAGTCAGTAAGGACCACTGTGTTATCGCCGAGTGTGAGTGAAATTGGCTGTTATTGTTGTACTTCCACAGTGCTTTTGTCAGTAAACTGTCCTTATCCCTGCCCACAGAGGCTCTGCCTGTTTGTTTTCTCCTCTGGGAGTGAGAGTGGTGTGTGGTACTCAGCCACTGTTTGGGGCTGAATCACCACAGAAAGACTGTCAAAGCTGTTGAGTTCAAAGACCCTGATAGCAGTACATGTGTTAACTAAATTAAATTGTAAAGGAAGATATCAGGTCCTGGAGGTACTGAAAATTACTTTTAAAAGGAGATATTTGGAGAAACCAAGCAGCAAGAACCAAAATGAGCTTGATGATGTGTTGACTGAGGCATAGTGAATTTACATATTTTTACCATGTAATATGAAATTGCTGTTGACATGAGCTAAAAATGAACCTGCAATAAAGACGCGTACACTTGACATTTTGCTAACCCCTTCCATGTTGTCTCCCTATACTTCAGATCCCTTTGAAGACCCTTAAGTGTGACTTATCCATTTCCACAGTATTCTCAACATATAAAGCTGAATCTTTGGAGCAACATGGCCAAATATAACAACCTTTCAATAACATTATAAATTCTGTGATGCATTTATGTATGATTCTGAAATGTTCTCAGGAAACTTATTTAATAGCAATGACCACACTTGATGGATTTTCCTCCCTGGACACCTGGAAGAGTCCAAAATAATATTTACTTCAGGTTACAATTCCCATATGAAAATTGGACTAGAGCTGAAGACTACTTTGCTGGATTATTATACACATTTAGTAGATGGCTGCACTTTGAAGATCAGCTTCTATTTCAACCCTTTGAATATTTATACTACATTTCCTTTTCTTGAGTCTGTTTTTCAGACCAGTCCATCAGATTTAGTCTAGATTTATATTTCAGTGTCCTTTTAGCGGAATCATTTAATTTTGGTTTGTCCTTCTTCCTAGATAAAATTACGATTGCTTTTTGTGTTCTTTGAATTGGCTTTGCTGTCTGCTGTCCTGTCTTTTATGAGTTGTCCGTGTTTTCAATTAAAATTAATGGAATCAGTGTGTGAATAAATGTCTGAAGGTTTCAAACTAGTTCCAGATGAGAATCATACTCTCTGGGGACAGCTGATAATTTTGCAGGTGAATTCTCTATTGTGCTACCACAAAATCAATGTAGAAGCACTGAGTCTCAAACTTTCATATTATGTAGATCAAATGGCAGACAGGTCTTTGTGTTGGTTTACTACACTGTTCCAGTAGAAGAGTGACTTTAGAAAATTTGATGAAGTTGGGAATATGCTGCTTTGTGTTCAGTGATGGGAATGAGCATCCAATAACTCTCTAAGATACATATAATGTTAAGGAATACGATGACAGAGGAAGAGAATGACTCCTTCTCCTTAAAATGTAATTTTCTTTTTAGATCTTAGAGTGGATGGATCTTCTCCACTGTATCGCTAACATCCCCTAAACAAAGTTGTTGTAATCAGTCGGATAATAGTCAATACCACTGCAAACTATCTGTAAAACTGTACTGAGGTTGATACTGTGGTAGAGAAAACATATGAGAACATTGCACTTAGAGAGACCTATATGTAGCAGAACAAACTGGGATAAAAAAATTACAGGATTCACAATAATCTCATCAGGATAAAGACGGATGGACTCAGAACTGAGAAGCCTTCACCTACCTTCTCTCAATCAATAAAGAGAACAAGAGTCTTTGTACCTATGGACTAATCTCACATTACAATCCCATTTCAGCATGATTGTGGCATGACCTCTACAGAAAGAAACAGCTCCCTACTCTTATATGGGAAAAAAATCCATCAATAAAATTTTACAAATATGTGTGCTTCACCTGGAAAAAAGACTGCACCATCACCATTCTCAGCACCTCACTGCCTCAAAGTTTCTCTACAACAAAATGGAAAACGAAGACAATTTTTCAGCTTTTCGGGGGGAGGGGGGATGGCGGGAGCAATAATTACTCTGCTAAATCCCTTCAGTTTCAAACCCCATAAAATTTTATTCAGAAAAAGTGGATAGTTGCCTCAGGTTTTCCCCTAGGCTTTGAAATAACTATTCCTGATTCATTCTTTCTGAGCAGTGAATTTGTGGCTATTTTGTCATTCTCGAGGAGGAGATTATTTGTTATTTTAAATAAGCATAAACTAGCAAGTCAGTATTTGTTCCATTGGCATCAGAAAGGCAGAAGAAGACTCAGTACCAAGCAAAGACAGAACAGGACAGGATGCCTTGGAACATCTTTGTGATTTAATAGTGCAGAACATACTTCGTGGATAAAAACACTGCAAGTTCTGAGCATTGCTGGCAGAGTTTCAAACAGTAAAGGCCAGCTTGAACAGCTTCTGAGGTTATTTTTGTGTCTCTCCAGTTGTGCAATAGTTAAGCAGTGTAAGTGCACGGATTGATTTTTTTCATTACCGCTACATCTCTCCTTTCTGTTAGCAAACTTTAGATTTTCTTACAGAGATTCTTCTGTCATCTCCATAAACTACAGACAACTTTTCCCTGTGACAGGGCAAACAACACGGTCCTCAAGACAAGGGGACTTTCATGTCAACCTGGGATCTAATGACAGGTAAATATTAAACCAGTTTATTAATAAAAACTGATGGGGAAATCTGTAACAGATTGGTCAAATATACTGAAATTGAAGGATAGAACAGTGAAAAATATTATTTTTATGTACTTAAATCTAATTATATCACCAAAATTACATCCAAAAGGGCTGGGAAACTGCTGTATCTGACCTTGATAATCCACTTGTGAGGAAACACCAGCCCTGGTCTCCAGCATCAACACATAGCAGTCTGCAGCCCTGACAGCACCTCTCCATCAGCAGAGTTTTTATGAGATGCTAGATGTAAAGACTGCTTCTATATCCCTGAAGTGTGAAAGGGATTCTTATTTATGCTTTCCCTTTGCAAGCATTATACAAAAATAATATGGATACAAAAAAAAAACCCCACATTTTTAAACTGATACTTTTTTGGCACTGATCCAAAATTTTAGGGGAAAGGGTTGCTCAGTTGGGTTTCTTAGAATAGTATATTACTACTGTTGCAGCCCTTTCAATCTACTTTGTTTTTTCTGAGTTTAAAATAATGTAACTTAAAATAGTAACTTAGATATCGAGATGGAAGAAGAAAAATACGATCAGTGAAAATATTCATTTTTTGCCTACCTCAGAAAGATATCAAAGAGATTTTTCACTTCTATTGCACCCTTGCAACTCCAAAATATACAGTTCCATACCTAATCTACAAATACATTTGCCAATACCATGTGCTGAAAATATATAATGTTTAGAAGTAACTATGTGATATTGGTGTATTTCTTTACCCTAGAGGTAAGTTCCTTGTTTGGTATGATCTCCTCACTACTCAAAGTCCATATATTTATAAGTAAGGAGCTTGCTAAGTTCTGTCATGAGTTTGTATGATCCAGTTGCCCAAAATAGGAGTGTGAGCAGAGTCAGTAGGCAGGAAATCTTTTCCATTTCAGTGTCTTAGTAAGTATTTACACTCTCTGGCCTTCATAAGACCTTGAGAAAAGCTTAAATTTATATGCCCTTTCAGGCTTTGCTGTATAACAGCTTTAAATATTGTGTAACAGTTCACCAAGTAGCATCACAGCCCTGTTATATGAGTAATGAGGAGAGTGCTTCCCAAGACCCTCAAATTTATCTAAAGAACATTTTAACCATAGGTAGGAATATAGTGGTTATTTTCATCTCACTGGCATACATGGGGTACCGTAAGATATAAGTAAAACAGGGGACAAGTTGAGTTGGTAGTGGGGGTCAGAGCAGCCATGGCTCCACTTCCTCCTGTGGTTTGCAGTGCACACATGAGACTTTCTCTCTTGCCACCCCTATTGAGGGCTGAAATTTCATCACTACTTCCTCTTTGTTTTACACTTTCAGAATTTATCTTTAGCAGGTAGGATTTGAATTTATATATATTTTTTTAAAAATCTGTTACTGAAAATTAAAAGACCCAGAAAAGCCCAAGAACACACTATCAAACAGTGCCAGGTCACCCTTCTGCACTGGCCTATCTCCTTAAAGCCTGGGACCCAGGGATCCCATGGCGTCTACTGCTGACCTTCAGAGAAGAGGGTGCTGCACAGCTCTCCCCTCTCTCAAAATGGATCTTTTAACCCCTTGTCTTTTGAAGTTTCAATCACATGAAAAACTCATCACAGCTCAGCACATCAGGGCAGCTTTCAGGTCACCTGACAGTGTTTTTAAGTGGGAAACAGGCATGTAATTAATAGCAGAAATCTGAATACATTTCATCCACAGTATCCTCGCTGTCACTGCTCTGCCTCCTTAGGACCCTGTTTGTGATGCCATGATGTTGTGTGTCACTCCAGCTACTTTGGCCCTGATGGCTTTCCCTGGGATTTGCTTAAAGTAAGTCTGGTGGGTTCATAGGAGCTACTACATGCTAGATACTGATGACCTGAAAACAGACTCTATCTATAAACATACATTTTCACATGTGTTGCCTCCTGAGTATATGTAAATGTGTAGGGGGTCTCCCTAACTATTTTCTTTATTAAACTATATGAATTAAATAAAATGTTAAAATTACTCTCATCCTTCTAGTGGAAAACATTGTGAAACTCATTGATGACATATCAAATAATTCCAGATTTGCATAATTAATATGCAAATATATATAAATATATAAATATTTACCAAAAAAATTTACTCATTAGGGAGTTTACAGTAGGTGTTCTTATATCAAGACCTGATAAAGGATAAGAATAATAAGAAAGGAAGTGAATGAGGACAGTCCGGAGGCAGGGCAGACATGAAGGGATATTATAGATATTGCTAGGCTGGAGAGAAATAGGTGTGATAAGGTGGAGTAACAGACAACAGTGGTGATGACTTCTGCTAACAGGAAAATTATACGAGCTATGGAATAATGAATTCAAACAGAAATGGACAGAAGCGATAGCCAGTGCAGCCAGAGAGGAGCAGCAGAGTTTTTTAGCGAATCTGTTAAGCTTGGACAGAAAAAGGTTAAGTAGAAAGAGACAACACTGGTTGTCAGTCTCAAACAGAAGCAAGTTTTAAAGAATAAAAAGTGGGTGTTTTGATATAATTTTGTGTGCAATTACATATATCTGCTCATGAAAATCAGATGTAGAAGATACAGCTCTTTATATTTTTTAAGGCTGTGGAGAAAACCTCATGAAAAATCATGCAGTTCTACAAAATACTGTAATAAAAATTGCTGTGACTTCAAATATTTGCTTTCATTAAACAAACAAACAAATAAACAAAGGAGAAGGAGAAAATCTCATCCTTTTCTCATACCAGATTAGGTTACGAACGTGTCCAGGAGAATCCACGGAATTGCACTTATGCAAAACTGACAGTATCATGTTCTGAATCTTTGGCTGTTATTATGCTATGAGGATCATTTCAGTTCAGTGTGAAATTGTTCAGTGATTATTTCAGTGCTGTACTCTGCAGAAGACTACGTGGTATATACAGAAAGTATCAATTTCAGTGAAACAGAAGGCAGAGGAGCAATATGTCACTCCCAGGTCTAAAGTCAGAATTGTTCTTCCCCCACGATTAGGGACAATCTACTTTCTCATATCCAAAAGTCCCATTTGTATGTCAAGTCCCAATTTAAACATTTTTCAGTATACCAAAACTTCAAACTGTGAACTCTGAAGCTAGAGGTTCTGCTTTCCTTTCAGGGAACTTCTCCAAAGCAATTAACTAATACAAAGATTAAATATAACTGGAAGATTTTGGAAATTACAAATATGAACATAAATTATACCAGATATCTTGCTTTTCAAATCAGCCTCTCATGTTTCCCATTCTGCCATGTCATTGCACCAGTAAGGTCTGACCGCTAAACTACAGGGATGGACTAATGGACGAGTTAGCTTGAAGGAAATGCATTCACTGCTATACTTGAACACTACTTGTACACTTTCCACAAGTTGCATGCTGTCCTCTAGATCAATCCAAATGAGTATGTGTAAACATCCCACCCAGCATCTTCTGGGTCTGCAGCTTCTTTTAAGACATAGGTTGGTAACATTGACATCTGGGGTTTTGTGGTAGAAAAGGCCAAACTGTTCTATTGCACAACATGAGTCCTGACGTTTCATTTCTAATTAGTAATACAGTGTTACTGGGAAAAGAAATAGTCTTATGATGCTCCCTCCTACTCTGATAACAATATATATTTTATATTTTATAAATGAAAACTGTTTCTATAGGCTGTATCAGTAGCATATATACAAAGAGGTTCAGAAGTCAAGTACTTTAGCTACATGTCCTCTCTATCCACTTGCTTCACCTGACCTTGCACAAAAAGATAAAACTGAAAACAGGAGGACCTAGTTCTGATTCTGACTGCTTTGAGTATGCAGTGAAAAGCTGTAGAATTCCCTGGGGGAAAAAAACAAACAAAAAACCAAAACCCACAAAACCCCACCAAAACAAAACAAAACCCAAAAATCCACCCAAAAAACCAACCAACAAGCCAAAAAAAACCAAAAAACAACAATTGCTTTTACCCTGCCTCCACCAGATTTCTTGCTGTACTTAAAAACTGATTAAATTACTAACTACAGAATGTCAAATGTCCCTTGGTTTTTTGTCTTTTCTTATACAATTGCAGCTAAAAGCCAAAATTGTGTCAACTAAATCATGCACTAGAACTCTTAAATCATGATTCAAAATTTTCAGAATGAGGTTCTTATTATTTTAACAGGAAAATAATTAACATAAATTGCACACAAGATACCTTTATACTGGAAAAAACACAGAAGTATTTTACTCTTAAAGGTCCAGTTTAGAATATTTTCCCCTTGTGACTGTCAGGGCTAATTCTGAGAGTTTTCCACTGTCTCCATAATTTGAAATTTACACTAAACTGTGCAAAAGGGGAGAAGACTATAGAAATTATATGGATTGTTTCATTCCCTTGAATCAAAACAATTAAATATTTTCAATTTAGGGTGAATATAAAGCTCACCAGTTCTTGAATTTCATGTGTCCTTTACCACATTTGGCTCATAAAGGCTAGAGCCCCTCTTTCTTTCAGGTGGCTAAGAGATAGCTTCTGATCCCCAGGTCATTTTGTTCAGCCTGCAGTGTCCATTAAGATGATGGTTTTCCCAAAGACGTTTGATGACAATATCTGCCCAAGCCCAGGGATGCAAGCCTTGCAGGCTCAGAGTAAACTTTCCACCTTCATACATTGGTCACTACTCATTACGGCAGAGTCTGTGTTACTCTTCATTCACAGGCTGCCCAGTTTGTTGCAGAGCCAATATCTATTGAAGCACAGCAACTGCCCCTGATAACTTTGGATGGCTTTGGTTCAGTCTTGGTGACCAAAAAGACAATACATACAACAGACATACTAAAACAGACTAATGACCAGTCACTCAATAACACTGGCTTAGCAGTTAGGAAGGAGACTTCAAAGACTTAAGTTTGAAATACAGTCAGATCAGCAGCTATTTAGATGCTCAAGTAGGTACAGAAAAATAGGAGATCTCAGGGATATCATGACTTCATGCTTGACTCTGAATTGTTTTCTGCGTTGGCAAGTGTGACACAGTGGATAAGATCTCTTTACAAGAATAGTTCATAGCAAGGGGATGAGGCATAGACGAAATGCCCATGACTTGCTAAAACAGGCAGAGAGCCATGAGAGCAGGCAGGCACATTTTTCTCATGCAGCATAAGAGACAAAAACTAGCTGTAAGTTTACTGTAGCTCTATTCCAGTGCACATTCTTCCCCTTCAGCTACTCACCAACAGCCATGCATGCCACACAGGCATCGTTCTTGTGTCATTTTGAAGATTCATTTGAAGATGTAGGTCTGTAAGTACTGCTCCAGTTTCTTTACCTTCTCTGTATTAAATAATTCAAATTTCTGCTATGAAGAAGAGTGGTATTGTTAGTTGTTATTCAGGGGCAATAGACTCAGTTTTTCTCCATATGACCCCAGTTTTACACTGACACAGAAACAATTAAATCAGTTGAACTTCATTATCATAAAACTGGAAGTGGAAACATGGATCAAACTTACCAGTTAGATCAGTCCAGCTTCATGTAAGTGATAATGGTTGCTCTGGCATCACTCAGAGGACAATGAGGTTGGGTTTCTTCAATTAAAGGTATCATTTCCATCTGCCAATCTCTATTGTCATTAAAGGTCATAAACCACTATCCATATTTTACCTCAGCACTGAGAAAGTCACGTGTTTCTGCAATATATCCATATTTAGCTTTGAGGTTGAATTTTTTATATGCAAAATGCTCTTAATCCATGCCAAACATATGCTGCTTACTTCACATCCTGATACAGATGCATGGTTATCAGGTTAGTTACCTAGCTAGACTGTAGAAGCCTAGAGCTAGATGCAAAAATTTCTACTGACGTGAATACCCACTTGAAATTGTAACTCACCATAGGAACCTAAGGAAGAAACACATGTTAGAGCTTGCATGTACATTATATGAGCTGCATATTTAGGATTTCTGTATAACACACAACAACTGCTGTATACATTGCAAAAACCCCAAGACTACAGTCTTGTCCACAGGTTCAAAAGCCTGGCACCATCACATCTACCTTAGAAGATACTAACCTAGTCTTGGAAAGTCCTTTCCAAGTGCAGACAATAGGAGAAAAGAAAAGAGAAAAGA